>CAWUFW010022493.1:0-94491 GCA_963921515.1 Calotriton arnoldi | reverse complement strand
GTATAATTAGGTACAACCTTACCTGTGAGTTAAAGAAGGAAGAAAAGGTATTTTTAGAGATGGTTGAAGAGAGAAGAGTGAAATTTCAAAGAAAAGTGATAGAAGAGACAAAAACACCTCTTTGGGCGTTGGAGGAAGACAATCATGACAAGAAAAAGACAAATGCAGCTATGACTCTGGATTGGCCCCAACAGGGAAGGTTGTGCATTAGAAGAAATAAGACAAGATATGACAATTATTTTGTGGGTTCCAGTAATTCCAAAAATCAGAGAGGGGGAGAATGGGCCACTTGTCCTGCGTAACCAGGGTCTCAGTTATGTGTGAAACCGTCATAAAAACCCTCATATACGTACACAGGCGTTGAGGCGGTATATCTTGGTTCTCCGCCTGAGTGTACTGTTACAGCATCATCATTGGGTTTTGTTTTTGTGCTGACCTCCACCTGGAGGGAGACCAACTGGTTTGTCAGTAGGGTCCAAAGATAAAAAAGGGGAGGGAATGTGTGTGCTCTAGTGAGGTGAGATAAAATTCCCTACTTCACTCTATCAAAACCATTTATTACAAAGAGTAGTGATGTGGGAAATTAAAAAGCAATGTGGTGCGTGCGTGGATCCAGTTACTAATCCACCGGACTTGTATTGGTCAACATGTTTCAGCATCGTGAAAGTTCTACAGGCTTTCGTCAGGACCGGAATGTGATAGGGACTGTTTTATGGCTCCTTTAATGGTGGTCAACTTACCACTTTGGTTGAGTGTGGTCAGATCTATAGTATCTGTACCTGTAAGGAGAGAAAAGAGCTGTGCAATTGTGTCTAATCTCTATCGTTCTATTTGTCTATTTGACACAATGAACCCTATCTCCCATATAATGCAAGGAAAAAGCTGGAACAGTTACATTTAATCAAGACATAATTGAGTCTCATCATGCATACATTCTGCACAATAGGAAAAACTAGTAGGGGGCGGTGAGAAGGCAGTTACATTGAAACAGGAGTATACTAAAAGGTAAACCGTCTGTATTGTGTAAGTATGCCCAAAATTATCGATTAAGGTTACATGGAAGAAGGAGTATGCTAAAAGGTAAACCGTCTGTGTGGTTCCAAACAGACCGGTAACCGAGTTTTAAACTGTTAAATTTGCCCCTGAGTGGCGATTAGGACCCAGATCTTATGTGTACACGAGAATCGCATATAGCTTTAAGGACGTCAATAAAGTAGAGCGGCACAGTTTATGCGCTAAAAATACTGTTTAAAGTGGAAATAAAGAATTGAAATAAGTTGGTAAATGCCCGTATCCCCGTGATGTTCATGTTACCTTGTTACTGAAGCAATGGGCTTCCTCGGGTGCCGAAGAGCAAGTTGCAACCTGTTGCTGAAAAGGTTAAAGGACAATTTAGTTAAATATTACTTGCAGCGCGTTCTGGCCGGCGTATTCTCCTCGTGGCCGCTTACCGGTTGATGCAGCTGTTGGCTTGTTCTGGCTCTGCGCACGGTGCCCCAGGTGACGCGGGCCCGTGCAGAGCTCCTCTTTACATACAGACCCGGAGGGGGGGGAAAGGAAGAGAGAAATAGTAGAAAGACCATTTACTGGTCGTTGGTTGGCACGAATGGTTGGCACCATGAGTAATGAGGTTAGTAGAGAGACTATTAGTAATAATAGCGATGAGGCCACTATCTTGTGGTTATTATCATTATTAAGGTGTAGTTAATAAAATGAATTAAAATGTGGATTAACTGTGTAATAGTCATATCAAAGGAGGCCACGTGCGACAACTGAACCCCTATTCCAAGCCTGATATGCCCAAGATTTACTCTCGTGTTTCTTGTCATTATGTAGATTCTGATGTTGAGTATAACTCTTAGGGTGCCCGTGCATTTAACCTCATTAAGTGAGTCAGTCATGCATACTGGATAAGTCTAATGGAACAATTACCATTGTGTAACCAAGTAGATGATACCCAATCTTTCAGATCTGGCGAACTCATAGTTGATTTGGGGGAATCACGATAGTGTATGCCAAGGAATATTATCGTTCAATCCCTCTGTGTCTGTCTTGAGACGATGAACCCAACGCTGTTCTCTTTCAAAAAGCACTCGTTCAGCATTGTTGGTCTTGGTGTGTAGTGTCTCCAGGACTACCCACTTGAGATCGTCGACGCTGTGGTTACTCTCAATATAATGTTTGCTCATTTTGGTGGTTGCTCTCTTGCAATTCACATTGCTCCTATGTTCACATATTCGTTGTTTTATTTTGCGGCATGTCATCCCAATGTATCTTTTGTTGCATGGACACACGATCATATAAACCACAAATGTGGTATTACAATTTGTGTGACTACGTAGCGTCCAGGTAAGGTTTGGTAGAAGTTGCAGAGTTTTAGTAGTTGTTGTTAATTTGCAGACTGAGCACGAGCCACAAGGGAAATGTCCGATCACCGGGCTCAGGTTCCATGCAGTTGTGATGGTGTCTCTTTTGATAATTGGTGCCGGTCTTGTGTGTACTAGGTAATCTTTGATATTGCGTGTCCTTCTATTCGCAAATCTTGGTTTAGGCCATTGTATGGTATTTGATGTGAGGATCCTCCAATTTTTGTTTATTATTTTCTTCACAGTGTTAGATGATGTGTTGTATGTGGTAACACACGTCAGTAGATCATCCTGTGTATGTCTAGGAGCGGTTTCTAACAAACTCTCTCTTGCTTGGTTGCGGGCTCTTTTCTGGCATTTCCTTATGGTCTTGATAGGATAGTTCCTCATTTCAAGTTTATGGCCCAGCTCTGAGGCTTGCGCCTTGTAGTCCTCTAGTTTACTGCAGTTGCGTTTCAAACGCAAAAATTGGCTATAAGGCAGATTTTCCCTCAAGGGGCGAGGGTGAAAGCTATTATACGAAAGTATGCTGTTTTTTGCTGTAGGTTTGTAGAATGTCTTTGTTTGGAGAGTGTTATTCTCAGTATAAATCGTGACATCCAGAAAGTCTAGTTGTTTCCTGTCTGATGAGCATGTAAATTTCAGACATTTATCCCTGGAATTTATCCATCTCAGGAACTCTTGTAAATTTTCATGGGAGTCTTCCCAAATCATGATGACGTCATCTATGTATCGTCGCCAGAATCTCATACTAGTGAGATATGGGTTGTTTTGATTTTGTATGTGTCGTTGTTCAAAATTGCTTACATAAAGGCCAGCCACACTAGGGGCAAATGTACTTCCCATGGAAGTTCCGTGACACTGTTTGAACAGTGTGCCTTCATATTCGAAATAATTTTCAGTGAGAGCCAATCTACAGCACTCCAAGACAAAGGGCCTGATTCTGATGCGGGTTGGAAAAGCTTCCCGACCGAGGGCCTGATTCTGATGCGGTTAGGAAGGCCTCCTAACGGCATTTGCTCCTTCCAAATCGGATCGGGAACGTGTCTTCCCGACCGAGGGCCCAATTCTGATGCGGTTAGGAACAAATGTTCCCATTGAAGTCAATGGGAGTTCAACCAAATCGTATCTGGAAGCATCCGGATGCATCCTACTCCACCGGTCGGACTTTCCCGATCCGAGTGGGTCGGACACCATTTCCCAACCGATTCGGTCGGGAAGCTTTTCCAACCCGCATCAGAATCGGCCCCAAAGTGTCTCGGTGTCCTGTGATTCCACTCTTCAGAGAAGAGAATATCTTCTAAGGTCTCCAGAGTCTTCTGTTGTGGTAGGCTTGTGTAGAGACTCTCCACATCAAGCCCTACCAGATACATGGTGTTCTCATCATAGTACTGTCCTAGTTGATTTAGGAGGTCTCGTGTGTCCTTCAAGTATCTTGGTGTGTTCTGTACTAGTGGTCTCAGGAACTGATCCGCAAATTGGGATAAGGGTTCTAATACTGAGCCAATCCCCGATACAATCGGGCGTCCTGGTGGTGGAGTTTTATTCTTGTGAGTCTTGGGTAGTGAATAGAAGTAGGGTATGCTTGGCGATTTGGTCTTGAGGAAATCTGCCTCATGTTTGGAGATCCATTGGTTGATCTCAGCTTCTTCAACCATCAGTTCAACAGTTCGTTGTATTCTCTTTGTGGGGTCAGTTGTAATCTTTTTATAGAATTTGTCATCTGAGAGAAGATCAAGGCACTGTGTGTCATAACCTTGTTTGCTGAGGAGGACAATAGCTCCCCCTTTAATTGCCATGACAATTACCAAAAATAGGTGGATGGGGATTCAAAGGGGGAAAAGAGCCAATATTTCCAGGGATTTATTATGTTTGCGGGAATAGGGCTTATTATAGGTTGCCGGACCATTGGTATGGGTCATGTTACTTAGGCCTGGTCTTTCCAAAGATTTTTCATGTGGATAGAAAAGAAAAGGGAACACACAAAATGATAAATACCTTTACACGTAGAAAAAGGGAAAGTTTTTCAGAAATAGTAGGTGATATTTTTGGTGCATTGATACCAGCAGTGGGAATATCTTTGAATGCATTTAGAATTAGGAAATTATCCACAGTGGTAGATCGTTTATCTACAGATACTGCTGGAGGGTTCTTGATGGTAAATACCGAGATGGTTGCCATGAGAGCTATGGTGATGCAAAATCGTCTTGCCCTTGACATTCTTTTGGCAAAAGAGGGCGGAGTCTGTAGAATGCTGAAAGTCCAACATTGTTGCACTTACATTCCAGATAAGAGCGAAAATATACAGAAGTATATAACAAATATTACAAATTTGCACAAAGAACTTGTTCCACTGGAGGTTGAAAGTGTTTGGGGAAAACTTGGTAAAGGGTTTTCTTCTGTAACAAATTGGTTAACAAGAATGAGTGGATTAATAATAGGGAAAGTTATAATAATAGCAACCGTGATAATAATAATAATATTAGTACTGAAGCTTGCAATAACTTGTATAAAGAGAAGAAGAAGGCAGAATAAGCTAGAAAAAGAAAACATGATAAACAAGGAAAGAGAGAGAGAAATGGGTGAAATAGAGTTAGAAGAAATAAAAGAGAACATGTACAAGAAAACGAAAAAACAAGTTGAAAGGGATACAGTTGTGTAAACTAACAAAAGCAAACGGATAAAAGATATATGCTGTCTGAGAAAATTGTATAACTTGGGTTTTTTGTGGTGATATTAAAAATCACCAAAGGGGGGAGTTGATGGAGCAGGGTAAATGTAAAAATTTTAACCTCCTAATATTTTCGTACAATATTAATAAACATGTTCGTTTAAGTAAATAACCAACAATGTATGTTAAGGGTTAATGGTAACACGCAATTCTGTGTGCAAATTAATTGACTTATAATTGTTTACGTGTCTAACATAACATAATATTTGCGTACTAAGAAAATAATAAATGCATGATTTGTGCTTTTAAATAAAACGTGTGGTTGCAAAATAAAGTGATGGTAAGTAAGGGGCAGCTTTATATGTTGCTTCTGCTAGGTAATACCTAATTGGGGTACGTAGAAAGACGGGAGGGAAACGAAAGGGTTTATATTTCTTTGTTTTAATAACATTTTGTTTATCTTTGAAAATAGTGCGCTTAGGCCTGCCGAGCAGCAATATAAAATGACCGCTAGTTACTAGAGTGCGCATGAGCGGATGAGACCATGTGATAGAGGAGAGAGGCTGTGGAAAAGGGATGATCACGTGCTGATGCCGAGAGGCTAAGATGAAAGTATGGTCAAGGCTGCTGTGACCCTTCTGAGCAGATGTGTGCCAAGATGATCAGCAAGAAGCGTGAGAAGCCTGGCTGAATCAATAGACGGAACTGTATTACACAAAATGTAACAGAAAAAGATACAATTTGGACTGATCGAAACGGATGAGCAAGTGCATGAACTGTGGGAAACGATGCTTGCATGGACATTCCACACGGAACTGGTTAAGACCAGGAAGTTTGATTAAAATGTATATGGACCTGAGTTTTTGACCAATGAGAATGAATCGCGCCATGTAAGAAGAAACATTTTATGCTGTAAGCTAGAATTAGGGTATAAGAAGACCTACTCTTGGTGGGAGGGGTTAAAATGCTGCGAGAAATGCTGGAGAATAGAATGCTGTTCGAATGCTGCGGGAGATGCTGTAGGAGTTAGATGCTGTAGATGGGAGAAGTTGCGGTTGCTGATGCTGAGGAGCTGATGCTGCTGCTGTTATTTTCCTTTTCCAGTTGAGTATAAGATGCTGCTTTAGGAGAACTTTTATTGATAGATTTTTATTAGAATTATTAGGCTTTCCCCAGAGAGATAGATAGATTGATCTATAGAGTTCTTATTATGATAACCTCATTTTTCCGTCTAATAAAAGTGCCTTGCAATTTCAAAACTATTCTTATATTGATGATAAATGCAATGATCTGAATAATAAGCTTAATCTCAATTTCCTGCATTCAAAACTTTATATAAACTTTATTATTCTTTAAACAAATGACTCAGTGATTTTCTTTAGCTTAATGATTAATAATGAAATGGTAAAAGAGTTTATTGTGATTGAGCTGGTCTTAATCACCATCAACTGATTCCTACTAGTTGGTCCATCGACCAATGAGCGGAATACCTTAAAAGCAAATGAGAAATATTATGTCATTATAAAAGAGGTATCCCGTCTCCTTCCAGCGAATCGTTTTTCTCCTAGGTTCATGACGGAGGAAATCCAGGGAATAAATGAGTAAGTGAATGTATATGCGGTGTTATGGGCCCCACCGTCATATGGATATAATGTGTGTGTTAGAGAAATAATTGCACCTGGATGACCAAAGCATAATAGGAGAATTATGTGGATAGAAAAGAAAAGGGAACACACAAAATGATAAATACCTTTACACGTAGAAAAAGGGAAAGTTTTTCAGAAATAGTAGGTGATATTTTTGGTGCATTGATACCAGCAGTGGGAATATCTTTGAATGCATTTAGAATTAGGAAATTATCCACAGTGGTAGATCGTTTATCTACAGATACTGCTGGAGGGTTCTTGATGGTAAATACCGAGATGGTTGCCATGAGAGCTATGGTGATGCAAAATCGTCTTGCCCTTGACATTCTTTTGGCAAAAGAGGGCGGAGTCTGTAGAATGCTGAAAGTCCAACATTGTTGCACTTACATTCCAGATAAGAGCGAAAATATACAGAAGTATATAACAAATATTACAAATTTGCACAAAGAACTTGTTCCCTGGAGGTTGAAAGTGTTTGGGGAAAACTTGGTAAAGGGTTTTCTTCTGTAACAAATTGGTTAACAAGAATGAGTGGATTAATAATAGGGAAAGTTATAATAATAGCAACCGTGATAATAATAATAATATTAGTACTGAAGCTTGCAATAACTTGTATAAAGAGAAGAAGAAGGCAGAATAAGCTAGAAAAAGAAAACATGATAAACAAGGAAAGAGAGAGAGAAATGGGTGAAATAGAGTTAGAAGAAATAAAAGAGAACATGTACAAGAAAACGAAAAAACAAGTTGAAAGGGATACAGTTGTGTAAACTAACAAAAGCAAACGGATAAAAGATATATGCTGTCTGAGAAAATTGTATAACTTGGGTTTTTGTGGTGATATTAAAAATCACCAAAGGGGGAGTTGATGGAGCAGGGTAAATGTAAAAATTTTAACCTCCTAATATTTTCGTACAATATTAATAAACATGTTCGTTTAAGTAAATAACCAACAATGTATGTTAAGGGTTAATGGTAACACGCAATTCTGTGTGCAAATTAATTGACTTATAATTGTTTACGTGTCTAACATAACATAATATTTGCGTACTAAGAAAATAATAAATGCATGATTTGTGCTTTTAAATAAAACGTGTGGTTGCAAAATAAAGTGATGGTAAGTAAGGGGCAGCTTTATATGTTGCTTCTGCTAGGTAATACCTAATTGGGGTACGTAGAAAGACGGGAGGGAAACGAAAGGGTTTATATTTCTTTGTTTTAATAACATTTTGTTTATCTTTGAAAATAGTGCGCTTAGGCCTGCCGAGCAGCAATATAAAATGACCGCTAGTTACTAGAGTGCGCATGAGCGGATGAGACCATGTGATAGAGGAGAGAGGCTGTGGAAAAGGGATGATCACGTGCTGATGCCGAGAGGCTAAGATGAAAGTATGGTCAAGGCTGCTGTGACCCTTCTGAGCAGATGTGTGCCAAGATGATCAGCAAGAAGCGTGAGAAGCCTGGCTGAATCAATAGACGGAACTGTATTACACAAAATGTAACAGAAAAAGATACAATTTGGACTGATCGAAACGGATGAGCAAGTGCATGAACTGTGGGAAACGATGCTTGCATGGACATTCCACACGGAACTGGTTAAGACCAGGAAGTTTGATTAAAATGTATATGGACCTGAGTTTTTGACCAATGAGAATGAATCGCGCCATGTAAGAAGAAACATTTTATGCTGTAAGCTAGAATTAGGGTATAAGAAGACCTACTCTTGGTGGGAGGGGTTAAAATGCTGCGAGAAATGCTGGAGAATAGAATGCTGTTCGAATGCTGCGGGAGATGCTGTAGGAGTTAGATGCTGTAGATGGGAGAAGTTATGGTTGCTGATGCTGACGAGCTGATGCTGCTGCTGTTATTTTCCTTTTCCAGTTGAGTATAAGATGCTGCTTTAGGAGAACTTTTTATTGATAGATTTTTATTAGAATTATTAGGCTTTCCCCGAGAGATAGATAGATTGATCTATAGAGTTCTTATTATGATAACCTCATTTTTCCGTCTAATAAAAGTGCCTTGCAATTTCAAACTATTCTTATATTGATGATAAATGCAATGATCTGAATAATAAGCTTAATCTCAATTTCCTGCATTCAAAACTTTATATAAACTTTATTATTCTTTAAACAAATGACTCAGTGATTTTCTTTAGCTTAATGATTAATAATGAAATGGTAAAAGAGTTTATTGTGATTGAGCTGGTCTTAATCACCATCAACTGATTCCTACTAGTTGGTCCATCGACCAATGAGCGGAATACCTTAAAAGCAAATGAGAAATATTATGTCATTATAAAAGAGGTATCCCGTCTCCTTCCAGCGAATCGTTTTTCTCCTAGGTTCATGACGGAGGAAATCCAGGGAATAAATGAGTAAGTGAATGTATATGCGGTGTTATGGGCCCCACCGTCATATGGATATAATGTGTGTGTTAGAGAAATAATTGCACCTGGATGACCAAAGCATAATAGGAGAATTATGTGGATAGAAAAGAAAAGGGAACACACAAAATGATAAATACCTTTACACGTAGAAAAAGGGAAAGTTTTTCAGAAATAGTAGGTGATATTTTTGGTGCATTGATACCAGCAGTGGGAATATCTTTGAATGCATTTAGAATTAGGAAATTATCCACAGTGGTAGATCGTTTATCTACAGATACTGCTGGAGGGTTCTTGATGGTAAATACCGAGATGGTTGCCATGAGAGCTATGGTGATGCAAAATCGTCTTGCCCTTGACATTCTTTTGGCAAAAGAGGGCGGAGTCTGTAGAATGCTGAAAGTCCAACATTGTTGCACTTACATTCCAGATAAGAGCGAAAATATACAGAAGTATATAACAAATATTACAAATTTGCACAAAGAACTTGTTCCACTGGAGGTTGAAAGTGTTTGGGGAAAACTTGGTAAAGGGTTTTCTTCTGTAACAAATTGGTTAACAAGAATGAGTGGATTAATAATAGGAAAGTGATAATAATAGCAACCGTGATAATAATAATAATATTAGTACTGAAGCTTGCAATAACTTGTATAAAGAGAAGAAGAAGGCAGAATAAGCTAGAAAAAGAAAACATGATAAACAAGGAAGAGAGAGAGAAATGGGTGAAATAGAGTTAGAAGAAATAAAAGAGAACATGTACAAGAAAACGAAAAACAAGTTGAAAGGGATACAGTTGTGTAAACTAACAAAAGCAAACGGATAAAAGATATATGCTGTCTGAGAAAATTGTATAACTTGGTTTTTGTGGTGATATTAAAAATCACCAAAGGGGGAGTTGATGGAGCAGGGTAAATGTAAAAATTTGAACCTCCTAATATTTTCGTACAATATTAATAAACATGTTCGTTTAAGTAAATAACCAACAATGTATGTTAAGGGTTAATGGTAACACGCAATTCTGTGTGCAAATTAATTGACTTATAATTGTTTACGTGTCTAACATAACATAATATTTGCGTACTAAGAAAATAATAAATGCATGATTTGTGCTTTTAAATAAAACGTGTGGTTGCAAAATAAAGCGATGGTAAGTAAGGGACAGCTTTATATGTTGCTTCTGCTAGGTAATACCTAATTGGGGTACGTAGAAAGATGGGAGGGAAACGAAAGGGTTTATATTTCTTTGTTTTAATAACACTGTAGTTGTGTTTCCTCAACGACCTACACAACGCTCCACAGAGATCCATCCCTCAATGTATCCAGCAACTATCCAATATATTCTATCGTTAAACAATTTTTTTCGACTTCTGCAGTCTTTCCACCACTGTGATGTGACTCCCATTCGAACAATAGGAAACAGAACCAACTCGCCCTGGCCTCCGTCCCACAGATCCACAAGACCAGAACCAGAGGAAGATCCTTCTCCTACCTGGCCGCCAAGACCTGGAACTCCCTCCCTCTCCATCTCAGGCAATCTGCGTTTGCTGACCCAGTTCAGGAAGGACCTCAAGACCTGGCTCTTTGACTGAACCTCCACACCCAGACGGATCAGCAGGCCCCCTCCAGCGCCTTGAGACCCTCACGGGTGAGTTGCCGCGCTTTACAAACCCCTGATTGATTGAATGAAGTACAATATCAACAGACCACTTTGATAATGTTGAGTGTCCTGTCATGTACTTAGCATAAAAGCAAACTCAGGATGCAGAGTTGCTTTGGAGGACTTCCTATGTGTGACCACTTCCCTCTTGGGACTTCCTGTCACTTGAAATAGTGTTGTTTCTGTGGCCCCGCCCACTGTTACTGAAGGATAGTTAGAACTTTGAGCGATCAAACGCTCCTTAGGGTCAAACTTTGCAGGCCTGACTTAGAGTCCCGCCGCAAGAGAAAACCCTCCTCTTTCTGGAGAAATCTGCAAGTGCAAAGTATTCACCAGAAAATTTCCTCCACACAGGGATGGTACTTTGAGGAAATATAGCCAGTGGATTCTAGAAAAACTGGGACATTTTCTGTTACCACTGAACTTTAAATCAGACCCCATCGTTTGGGTAGGTCGACTCACACCCTCATTCTTTGTACCGCGGTAAATCTGAGTCAAGCACAATGTTTGCTGCCAATTTTAATTTCCAAGTTGAGTGAAAATTACAAATTGACCTGGGGATTGTTCTCCTGTTGCATTTTTCTAGGTATTAAGTGGAAGAATTTGCATGCGGAAAACAGGTCACAAAGGTAAATAATTGGCATTTTACTAATATTTCGTCTGATTATGACATGCAGGCAAGTAATCACCCATTAAAAGAAGCCAGGGTTATCACCGCCACATGTGGCAATGGTATCTCCCCTAGGCAGTTTTACAGACCACAAGTCCCAGCTACCGCAGAAGGAAAGGCACAGTGGTCATAGTAGATGGCACCCAGACATATTCAAACTTCTATTTCTTTTTTTTATTTCTAATCTTCTGTAAATTAATATACGAAGATAGCAGGCTCAAAACTAACATCTGAAGCCACTTCCATGCCAGCCTGCTAGGGATGTATAAAATGATTATAATTACTCACGTGCAGAGGGATTAATGTAAGAGAGAAGGATCAATTAACATCTTACACACCCCGTTTTATGAGATAACACAATAATATTTTGTTAGAGTCACTTCTGCAGGCCGCAACTTGTAAATGTATTGCCAAAGGCATTTAATTATCCATGATGAACAAGAGGAAGGGCTTGTTAATATATCCCAAAAGAAAGAAGGCTTTCTTCGAGAAATCTAAAAGTATTTCAAGTCGATAGTGGGAAATGGAAGTAGCTGAGACAGGGTTTATTGTAACATGAATTTACAGTTGTTGAAAGTCAAGCAGAGATTTCGTGAAATATTTAAACAATAAGGATAAATGAATAATGCTGAGGTGATATTTCTATCACGTGATTAGTTAATTTAGTTGGCTGCAGAGTTAACTTAAGGACTTTCGCGCACTGATTCGTGTAAAATCATCATGGGTTGTACAAAGTATTATTGTGTTTGACGCAAACGGTCTGATTTGGAGTTTGCAACCACAAAAATGCTTTTTGCAATGTATTAAACCCCATGTAGGAGTCGATAACCTTTTCCTGACTCCTAAATTGGGTTTAAAAATAGATAAATAGATAACAAATGACTATTTGGGCATGCTGTAGGCGTCCGTTCCAAATAGCAATTCCTATCCATATGTATCAATGGTTTAGGACCGAAATCATGGTAATAAACTGTTGAAAAGTTACACACACCCCAAGATGGAGTCCTCCTCCCCATTGTGAATGTAAAAAAAGCTTGCTGTGGGGTAGGGAGTGGTCTAAGGGACCACTGCCAGCTCTCAAAGAAACTTAAAAAAAAAAAAAGCTTTCTTATGAAACACAATCCCCTTTCTTTTAAGGAAGACAGGTTGCATTTGAAAAAAAAAAAGTTTTTTATTGGAAGGCGATAACAGACACTTCAGACACTTAAGACCCCAACAGGCTACCATCCTTGTGAATGCCTCCAATCAGGGTGAGGCGCAATTTGCGACCTACTTCATGAATATTAATGAGATAGATCGAATTGCAGCCCACTCCAAATCTGAATTTTCCAAATTGCTGTATTTGTACACAGGTCAGTTTGGGAAAATATTTAATGGTCTTTACTAATGATTGCAAATTCCGTCCAGTAATTTGCCAGCTGTAAATAGTACATCTGCCCCCTTGTTCCTAGTTTTAGAGATTGGACTACTCTCTGTATTTATGCACTGGGCACATTTCTTTAAAATTGGATTCAACTGACTGGCAGATTTGCTTAGTTGTTGGTTCCATGTCTGTTGCCTCTTAAAGTTAGCACTCTCAGGTTTATTGTGCACTGGCGCACACCAAAGCCTGCATATTTCCAGGCAGGTTTGAGGCACAGTGCTGACTAGTTTTGATCACAGGTCTGGACCCCCAAAGACCATGTTATACTTTGCTCTGTTCTCTTCTTCTCTGTTTTCTTATTCTGAATAGTACACATTTTTTTTGCAGTTTTATTACGCACACTCGACCGGAAGATATTGGAGCTCTTTACATGAGCACCAGTTACGTTACACAAGGACACATTCATTTTTTGATAGGCACAGGGAGATTAATTGATTTACCCAGAATCCCAGGATGCTGAGCGCAGCGCCGCGGCTCGAACCTGGTTCCCCAGCTCCAAAGTCAGCAGCTCTAGCAGTGAGGCCACATCCTCTCCCACATTAGCACTGGTCTGGCCGTGTGGCACTTTGGGCAGTCCGGAGACTTTCCACATGGTACTGGGGCTACCAGCTATGACAGGAGTGATGATGCTCACAGGCATGGTGCTCTGGTCTGTGCACATGTTATTTTTGGTATTGATGGGTTGACGCCTCACCACTCTGCCAACAGAAGAACGTTGCTGTGAGAAGTATAATTTTCAAACCACATTCACCTTACCCTACCACGTGTTACATGTTCCCTATTATATGAACCGGAAGTGCTTCTGAGATGTGCAGCAGTGTGCATGCACTAACGCTGTGCATTCTAAGCTGCATGCATAGGAGGGGAGCACGTGCCCTAGACAGGACTTCCATATTTGAACACAGCTACCTCTCTCTCCTCTGGTCCAGAAGGTACTGCCTGTTGACGTCACAGACAGGCCACCATCTCTCGCTCCTACCATCTTATCTCCCTCTCCAGGCACGGGGGCGAGAGGTACATCAGTCTCTTTCACCTTCCACAAAGAGCATTATTCTGATGAAAGGGCCTAATCGTGTTGGCTTCTTAGCATGATCCGGTGGTCTAACAAATGAAAGCTGCTACAAGGCCTGCTATCAGATCCTTTTGTTATCAGCTAAACCTGCCCCAGTCGATTCCCACCGATCTCTGGGCTCTGCCCTCCTCCTGGATTTTTAGGTCTTGTCTACTAGACAGTACAAGCTGTCTGGTTGAGAAACACCTATTGTGGCCTCCAAACACATGCACTCACTCCATGAGTGTACATGTGTTTTCTTGCTCACTTCTTCATGTGCTGCGCACCCCCAAACACCCGACCCCATGCCCGCTTTGTGTTGTTCATTCGCTCTTGTGTGCTTCTCCTGCCACCCCTTGTTCTCCATGTTGTTCTCCCCCTCATGTGCTGTGTTTTCCCCTTCGCCCCCTCCCTGGCATTGTTTATAGTCCCCCCCCCCTTCCCTGTTGCTTCCCTTCACATGCTCTTTCATTGCTCTTTCTTCACTGATGGGCATTTACATTTTTTTTAATTTTTAGAGGGCCACGCAGATGCCATTTACTGACAGGTCCCCCCGGACCATAAAATAAAAAATAACATTCCATGCACTTACCATTTCTTTATTTACTTACTAATGAAAAAAAGAAAGAAAATGACACCCACATCATTCTGCGCTTACAGAGTGATGCAATTGGCAAGAGTGGCTGCGTCATTACCCTTTCTTCTTTTTTTTTGCTGATGCTGCACAGCATTGATAAACAGAATTGGCACAGTCAATAGGTCCAAAAGGCTAGGGCTGTTGACTTGGCCAATGCTTGTATTATTCTAACCGTCTACTAGAGCTTGGGACTCAGAGTCTGCAGTGATAGCTCCCAATCCAGGCATTTCACGATCATGCTCAAAGCCCTCTCTGGAAATGTCTGCAATGACAAAGCATGAAGCTCTGGACATTCAAAATCAACTCACGATTAACACCCAGAGACTTAGTTTTAAAGCAGAGCATTTCACACATGTTTCAACACACGGACACTGTGTCAACTACTAACAACCAACCCAAGCTTCAACACACGGACACTGTGTCAACTACTAACAATCAACCCAAACTTCATCGCCCGGACCCTGTGTCAACTACTAACAATCAACCCAAGCTTAACAACGCCCGGACACTGTGTCAACTACTAACGATCAACCCAAGCTTCAACGCCCGGACACTGTGTCAACTACTAACAATCAACCCAAGTTTCAATGCCCGGACACTGTGTCAACTACGAACAATCAACCCAAGCTTCAACACCCGGACACTGCTTCAACTACGAACAATCAACCCAAGATTTAACACACGGACCCTGCGTCAACTACTAACAGTCAACCCAAGCTTCAACACACAGACCCTGCATCAACTACTAACAATCAACCCAAGCTTCAACACACGGACCCTGCGTCAACTACGAACAATCAACCCAAGCTACAACACACGGACCCTGCGTCAACTACTAACAATCAACCCAAGCTTCAACACACAGACCCTGTGTCAACTACTAAGAATCAACATAAGCTCCAACACACGGATCCTGCGTCAACTACGAATAATCAAACCAAGCTTCTAAACACGGATCCTGCGTCAACTACTAACAATCAACCAAAGCATCAACACCCAGACACTGCATCAACTACTAACAATCAACCTAAGCTTCAACACCCCTGACACTGCGTCAACTACAAACAATCAACCCAAGCTTCAACACCCGCACACTGTGTCAACTGCTAGCAATCAACCCAAGCTTTAACATCCGGACACTGCGTCAACTAATAACAATCAACCCAAGCTTCAACACCCAGACTCTGCATCAACTACAAATAATCAACCCAAGCTTCAACACCCGCACACTGTGTCAACTGCTAGCAATCAACCCAAGCTTTAACATCCGGACACTGCGTCAACTAATAACAATCAACCCAAGCTTCAACACCCAGACTCTGCATCAACTACAAATAATCAACCCAAGCTTCAACACCCGGACACTGCGTCAACTGCTAGCAGTCAACCCAAGCTTCAACACCCGGACACTGCGTCAACTACTAACAATCAACCCAAGCTTCAACACCCGGACACTGCATCAACTACTAACAACCAACCCAAGCTAAAACACCCTGACACTGCGTCAACTACTAACAATCAACCCAAGCTTCAACACCCGGACACTGCATCAACTACTAACAATCAACCCAAGCTTCAACACCCGGACACCGCGTCAACTACTAGCAATCAGCCCAAGCTACAACACCCGGACACAGCATCAACTAATAACAATCAACCCAAGCTTCAACACCCGGACACTGCATCAACTACTAGCAACCAACCCAAGCTTCAACACCCAGACTCTGCATCAACTACAAATAATCAACCCAAGCTTCAACACCCAGACAGTGCGTCAACTGCTAGCAGTCAACCCAAGCTTCAACACCCGGACACTGCGTCAACTACAAACAATCAACCAAGCTACAACACCCAGACACTGCATCAACTACTAACAATCAACCCAAGCTTCAACACCCGGACACTGCATCAACTACTAACAACCAACCCAAGCTAAAACACTCGGACACTGCTTCAACTACTAGCAATCAACCCACGCTTCAACACCCAGACTCTGCATCAACTACAAATAATCAACCCAAGCTTCAACACCCGGACACTGCGTCAACTACTAGCAATCAACCCACGCTTCAACACCCAGACTCTGCATCAACTACAAATAATCAACCCAAGCTTCAACACCCGGACACAGCATCAACTAATAACAATCAACCCAAGCTTCAACACCCAGACACCGCGTCAACTACTAACAATCAACCCAAGTTTCAACACCCGGACACCGCGTCAACTACGAACAATCAACCCAAGCTTCAACACCCGGACACTGCTCAACTACTTACAATCAACCCAAGTTTCAACACCCGGACACCGTGTCAACTACGAACAATCAACCCAAGCTTCCCGGACACCGCGTCAACTACTAGCAATCAGCCCAAGCTACAACACCCGGACACAGCATCAACTAATAACAATCAACCCAAGCTACTACACCCGGACACCGCGTCAACTACGAACAATCAACCCAAGCTTCAACACCCGGACACCGCGTCAACTACGAACAATCAACCCAAGTTTCAACACCCGGACACCGCGTCAACTACGAACAATCAACCCAAGCTTCAACACCCGGACACCGCGTCAACTACTAGCAATCAGCCCAAGCTGCAACACCCGGACACAGCATCAACTAATAACAATCAACCCAAGCTACAACACCCGGACACAGCATCAACTAATAACAATCAACCCAAGCTTCAACACCCGGACACCGCTTCAACTACGAACAATCAACCCAAGCTTCAACACCCGGACACTGCTTCAACAACTAACAATCAACCCAAGCTTTAACACCCAGACACTGTATCAACTACGAACAATCAACCCAAGCTTCAACACACGGACCCTGTGTCAACTACTAACAGTCAACCCAAGCTTCAACACACGGACACTGCGTCAACTACGAACAATCAACCCAAGCTTCAACACACGGACCGTGCGTCAACTACTAACAATCAACCCAAGCTTCAACACACGGACCCTGCGTCAACTACGAACAATCAACCCAAGCTTCAACACACGGACCCTGCGTCAACTACTAACAATCAACCCAAGCATCAACACCCAGACACTGCATCAACTACTAACAATCAACCTAAGCTTCAACACCCCTGACACTGCGTCAACTACAAACAATCAACCCAAGCTTCAACACCCGCACACTGTGTCAACTGCTAGCAATCAACCCAAGCTTTAACATCCGGACACTGCGTCAACTAATAACAATCAACCCAAGCTTCAACACCCAGACTCTGCATCAACTACAAATAATCAACCCAAGCTTCAACACCCGCACACTGTGTCAACTGCTAGCAATCAACCCAAGCTTTAACATCCGGACACTGCGTCAACTAATAACAATCAACCCAAGCTTCAACACCCAGACTCTGCATCAACTACAAATAATCAACCCAAGCTTCAACACCGGACACTGCGCCAACTGCTAGCAGTCAACCCAAGCTTCAACACCCGGACACCGCGTCAACTACTAACAATCAACCCAAGCTTCAACACCCGGACACTGCATCAACTACTAACAACCAACCCAAGCTAAAACACCCTGACACTGCGTCAACTACTAACAATCAACCCAAGCTTCAACACCCGGACACTGCATCAACTACTAACAATCAACCCAAGCTTCAACACCCGGACACCGCGTCAACTACTAGCAATCAGCCCAAGCTACAACACCCGGACACAGCATCAACTAATAACAATCAACCCAAGCTTCAACACCCGGACACTGCATCAACTACTAGCAACCAACCCAAGCTTCAACACCCAGACTCTGCATCAACTACAAATAATCAACCCAAGCTTCAACACCCAGACAGTGCGCCAACTGCTAGCAGTCAACCCAAGCTTCAACACCCGGACACTGCGTCAACTACAAACAATCAACCAAGCTACAACACCCAGACACTGCATCAACTACTAACAATCAACCCAAGCTTCAACACCCGGACACTGCATCAACTACTAACAACCAACCCAAGCTAAAACACTCGGACACTGCTTCAACTACTAGCAATCAACCCACGCCTCAACACCCAGACTCTGCATCAACTACAAATAATCAACCCAAGCTTCAACACCCGGACACTGCGTCAACTACTAGCAATCAACCCACGCTTCAACACCCAGACTCTGCATCAACTACAAATAATCAACCCAAGCTTCAACACCCGGACACAGCATCAACTAATAACAATCAACCCAAGCTTCAACACCCAGACACCGCGTCAACTACTAACAATCAACCCAAGTTTCAACACCCGGACACCGCGTCAACTACGAACAATCAACCCAAGCTTCAACACCCGGACACTGCTCAACTACTTACAATCAACCCAAGTTTCAACACCCGGACACCGTGTCAACTACGAACAATCAACCCAAGCTTCCCGGACACCGGCGTCAACTACTAGCAATCAGCCCAAGCTACAACACCCGGACACAGCATCAACTAATAACAATCAACCCAAGCTACTACACCCGGACACCGCGTCAACTACGAACAATCAACCCAAGCTTCAACACCCGGACACCGCGTCAACTACGAACAATCAACCCAAGTTTCAACACCCGGACACCGCGTCAACTACGAACAATCAACCCAAGCTTCAACACCCGGACACCGCGTCAACTACTAGCAATCAGCCCAAGCTGCAACACCCGGACACAGCATCAACTAATAACAATCAACCCAAGCTACAACACCCGGACACAGCATCAACTAATAACAATCAACCCAAGCTTCAACACCCGGACACCGCTTCAACTACGAACAATCAACCCAAGCTTCAACACCCGGACACTGCTTCAACAACTAACAATCAACCCAAGCTTTAACACCCAGACACTGTATCAACTACGAACAATCAACCCAAGCTTCAACACACGGACCCTGTGTCAACTACTAACAGTCAACCCAAGCTTCAACACACGGACACTGCGTCAACTACGAACAATCAACCCAAGCTTCAACACACGGACCGTGCGTCAACTACTAACAATCAACCCAAGCTTCAACACACGGACCCTGCGTCAACTACGAACAATCAACCCAAGCTTCAACACACGGACCCTGCGTCAACTACTAACAATCAACCCAAGCTTCAACACACAGACCCTGCGTCAACTACTAACAATCAACCCAAGCTTCAACACACGGACCCTGCGTCAACTACGAACAATCAAAGCAAGCTTCTAAATATGGATTCTGCATCAACTACGAACAATCAACCCAACCTTCAACACATGGACACTGTGTCAACTACGAACAATCAACCCAAGCTTCAAGACCCAGACACTGCGTCAACTACTAACAACCAACCCAAGCTTCAACACATGGACACTGCGTCAACTACTAACAATCAACCCACGCTTCAACACCCGGACCCTGTGTCATCACCCGGACCCTGCGTCAACTACTAACAATCAACCCACGCTTCAACACCCGGACCCTGTGTCATCACCCGGACCCTGCGTCAACTACTAACAATCAACCCAAGCTTCAACACCCGGACACTGCGTCAACTACAAACAATCAACCCAAGCTTCAACACCCGGACCCTGTGTCAACTACTAACAATCAACCGATGCTTCAACACCCGGACACTGTATCAACTATGAACAATCAACCCAAGCTTCAACACACGGACCCTGCGTCAACTACTAACAATTAACCCAAGCTTCAACACACGGACCCGGTGTCAACTACAAACAATCAACCCAAGCTTCAACACCCGGACACTGCGTCAACTACTAACAATCAACCCAAGCTTAAACACCTGGGCACTGCGTCAAATACTA
Source organism: Calotriton arnoldi (assembly GCA_963921515.1). Classification (NCBI taxonomy): domain Eukaryota; kingdom Metazoa; phylum Chordata; class Amphibia; order Caudata; family Salamandridae; genus Calotriton; species Calotriton arnoldi. Next base: position 74,173 of record CAWUFW010022493.1, on the reverse strand, counting down.
ACAATCAACCCAAGCTTCAATACCCGGACACTGCGTCAACTACTAAAAATCAACCCATGCTTCACCACCCGGACTCTGCGTCAACTACTAACAATCAACCCAAGCTTCAACACCCGGTCACTGCGTCAACTACTAAAAATCAACCCAAGCTTCAACACCCGGACACTGCGTCAACTACAAACAATCAACCCAAGCTTCAACACCCGGACACTGCGTCAACTAGTAGCAATCAACCCAAGCTTCAACACCCGGACACTGCGTCAACTAATAACAATCAACCAAAGCTTCAACACCCGGACACTGCGTCAACTAGTAGCAATCAACCCAAGCTTCAACACCCGGACACTGCGTCAACTAATAACAATCAACCCAAGCTTCAACACCCGGACACTGCGTCAACTACTAGCAATCAACCCAAGCTTCAACACCCGGACACTGCGTCAACTACTAGCAATCAACCCAAGCTTCAACACCCGGACACCGCGCCAACTACAGACAATCAACTAAGCTACAACACCCAGACACTGCATCAACTACTAACAATCAACCCAAGCTTCAACACCCGGACACTGCATCAACTACTAACAATCAACCCAAGATAAAACACCCGGATACTGCGTCAACTACTAGCAATCAGCCCACGCTTCAACACCCAGACTCTGCATCAACTACAACTAATAAACCCAAGCTTCAACACCCGGGCACTGCGTCAAATACTAACAATCAACCCAATCTTCAATACCCGGACGCTGCGTCAACTACTAAAAATCAACCCATGCTTCACCACCCGGACTCTGCGTCAACTACTAACAATCAACCCAAGCTTCAACACCTGGTCACCGCGCCAACTACTAAAAATCAACCCAAGCTTCAACACCCGGACACCGCGCCAACTACAAACAATCAACCCAAGCTTCAACACCCGGACACCGCGCCAACTAGTAGCAATCAACCCAAGTTTCAACACCCGGACACTGCGTCAACTAATAACAATCAACCCAAGCTTCAACACCCGGACACTGCGTCAACTAGTAGCAATCAACCCAAGCTTCAACACCCGGACACTGCGTCAACTAATAACAATCAACCCAAGCTTCAACACCCGGACACTGCGTCAACTACTAGCAATCAACCCAAGCTTCAACACCCGGACACTGCGTCAACTACTAGCAATCAACCCAAGCTTCAACACCCGGACACTGCGTCAACTACAGACAATCAACCAAGCTACAACACCCAGACACTGCATCAACTACTAACAATCAACCCAAGCTTCAACACCCGGACACTGCATCAACTACTAACAATCAACCCAAGATAAAACACCTGGATACTGCGTCAACTACTAGCAATCAGCCCACGCTTCAACACCCAGACTCTGCATCAACTACAAATAATAAACCCAAGCTTCAACACCCGGACACTGCGTCAACTACTAGCAATCAACCGAAGCTTCATCACCCGGACACTGCGTCACCTACAAACAATCAACCAAGCTACAATACTCAGACACTGCATCAATTACTAACAATCAACCCAAGCTTCAACACCCGGACACTGCGTCAACTACTAACAATCAACCCAAGCTTCAACACCCGGACACCGCATCAACTACTAGCAATCAGCCCAAGCTACAACACCCGGACACAGCATCAACTAATAACAATCAACCCAAGCTTCAACACCCGGACACCGCGACAACTACTAACAATCAACCCAAGCTTCAACACCCAGACACCGCGTCAACTAATAGCAATCAACCCAAGCTTCAACACCTGGACACTGCGTCAGCTACTAACAATCATCCCAAGATTCAACACCCGGACACCGCGTCAACTACCAGCAATCAATCCAAGCTTCAACAATCAACCCAAGCTTTATCACCCACACCCTTCTTCAGCTGTTACCAATCAGCCTGTGCTCCAACACCTCAAAAAACTACTAAGCAATCAACTTGCACTTCAGCAACTAGACAGTGCTCCAACAACAAAAATGAATGTGTCCGTCTGTAGCGAAACTGGTGCTCATGTAAAGCGCTCTGATACCTTCGGGTCTAGTTTGCACTATATAAAACTCCACCAAAGAAAAAAGTGCTAACAATCAAACTAAGCCGCACTGAAGTTAGTAACAATCAACCTGGGCTCCATCCCATTCTCCCTCCTACACTGATCAACAATCAACTTACAATTCAACACACAGACCTTGCTCCACGCACCAACAATTAACGTAAGTTTATCACCCAGACCCTCACTAAACTACCCACTATCAGTCTGCACTTCAACACCCAGGCTGACCACCTCCTCAGCTTTCAAAAAAATCATATACACTCCTGCAACAAGATGCTTTTTCAAGTTACAACAATCAACCTACACCACTGAACTCAATGCCTCCTTCAATTACCAACAATCAACCTATGGTCCAACAACCGGAGCCTTTTACAATTAACCTTTGAAGCAACACAGCATCATCTAAGAAATCAAGACCTAGCACTGTACACCCGTGTTACACACAAATGTCCTCTTCAAGGAGAGTAGGATGACAATATATACTCCCCTCTCAAATCCCAGCCCCTGTACATCAAAAATGAAACACATGCACTGGAAGACCAGGCAGTGGTGTCTGAATGTGCAGATTCAAAATGGCAGCAGTGTCTAGCAGAAAAAGGAGAGGAACCATGCGAAAAATTGGATTTCTTACATTTACTAGTACAGACACTTTCCACTTGGCAAATCAATAGCACCCCATTCATTGTGTCAGAATCTAATCAGTGTTTTGCGGTCAGAATACAGTGTTTTTCACTGTGAATGGTTAGAAGGTGGGAACACTCATTTCATGCCATCTTCCTAGCATTTCATAAGGGGTTGCAAAGTACGCCGCCACCCACAGTAAATAACATTTGTGATCGCAATGTGGCTTTGATACATTACGATTTAGGAGTTTGTGGTCACAAAGCTTATGATTTTGTAAATCCATTTGTCTCTCAGTCCTGTGATATTGTTGCTTCCATGGAATGGTTTCCTTGCATACAGTGTGTGATTTATCTAGGAGATAGGGCTGATCCACTGAGAAGGCCTGGCACCCACAAGCTCCAAACCTTGATGTTTACAAGAGTCTGTGCCATCTGCAAGCAAGGACCAGAACAGGATTTATTTGAATCCTGACCCAGTCTCTGGTGAGGGGTGGATACACCTGGTCCTTGCTCTGGAAGAAGCTTCAGGCTTTAGTCTGAGGCTTGAGGAAATGACCAGAAGTCATCTTCACGTTGAGGAAGAAATGCAGAGGGGTCAAGGAGTTCCTCTGCCGCTGGACATCTTCCGTTTGCAGGGGCGACAGCCCAGATTATATGCTCAGTCCCTTGCATTTGGGCAGAATCAGTTAAAGAGCACCCAAGTGTTCACCCATGCAGCCAGACAGGTTAGGGCAGATGCTGGGTAAAGCAAAGCAGGACAAGGGTTGCTGTGTAAAGCAACCCTTGTCCTGCTCTCCAATTGCACAGGGGTTTGTGCTTATGGCATCCGAAGGCGGTGGTGTCCCTCAGTGGAGAAACCTTAAGCATCCCTCCAGAAAGATCCTGAAAATAAAGAAGGATGAGTGAGGAAGAAATCTGGGACCAGGTATACCTGTGGGTTATGCACCAGCATGCTCCATCTCACGGTCAATGGCTGTGCAGACCCATGTTAAGCCTCACCTAAGGGTAACAGTAACCATGGGTGCACCAAAGGTGACCACGGTGAGGCTTCGATCTGCACTCATTCCTATGTCCACAACCAGTATTGCAAATGCAGTCTAGATAATGTCTGTGAACATGCTAGTGGAATACTTGTGAACATTGCTTTGCATTGCATTGCAGCTGAATTATATAGCACTATATTCCCCAGACAGTGATCCGATGTCCAGATCGAAGCCTCAACAAAGCCAGCAGCTCCATCGCACCCCACCTGTGCAACATCATCAATCTCTCCTTCGAGACCGCGACCTTCCCAGAGAGCTGGAAACACGCAGAGATCAACGCCCTACTCAAAAACCCAAGGCGGACCCGAGAGACCTCAAGAACTTCCGGCCCATCTCCCTGCTTCCGTTCCCAGCCAAGGTCATCGAGAAGATCGTCAACAAACAGCTAACCCGATACCTCGAAGAAAACAGCATCCTGGACCCATCCCAATCGGGGTTCCGCAGCAACCACAGCACTGAGACTGCCCTCATCGCCGCCACCGACGACATCAGGATCCTGCTGGACAACGGTGAGACCGCAGCCCTCATCCTGCTGGACCTCTCCGCCACCTTCGACACTGTCTGCCACCGCACTCTACGCGCACGCCTCCACGACGCAGGGATCCGAGACAAGGCCCTGGAATGGGCCACCTCCTTCCTCACCGGCAGAACCCAGAGAGTCCGCCTCCCACCATTCCGATCCGAAGCCTCCGAGATCATCTGCGGCGTACCCCAGGGATCGTCCCTCAGCCCAACACTGTTCAACATCTACATTGCCCCGCTCGCACGCATCGCCAGACAGCACGACCTCAACATACTCTCCTACGCCGACGACACTCAACTGATCCTCTCCCTCACCAAGGACCCTCGCCGCCAAATCCAACCTCCATGAAGGAATGAAGGCCGTCGCCGATTGGATGAAGATCAGCCGACTAAAACTGAACACGGAGAAGACAGAGGTCCTCATCCTCGGCTCCAACCCCTCAGCCTGGGACGACTCCTGGTGGCCAACGACGCTGGGAGCAGCCCCGACACCCACCGACCACGCACGCAACCTGGGAGTCATCCTCGACTCAACGCTCTCCATGGCCAGGCAAGTCAACGCAGTCTCATCCTCCTGCTTCAACACCTCCGCATGCTTCGCAAGATCTACAGGTGGATCCCGACAGACACAAGAAGAACAGTCACCCAGGCCCTCGTCAGTAGCAGACTTGACTATGGGAACGCCCTCTACGCGGGAGCCCCGGCCAAGCTCATCAAGCGACTGCAACGCATACAAAATGCCTCCGCACGCCTGATCCTCGATGTACCACGCCACAGCCACATCACCCCCCACCTGAGGAACCTGCACTGGCTCTCCGTCGACAGGAGAATCTCCTTCAAACTCCTCATCCACGCATACAAGGCACTCCACAAGACTGGTCCAGCCTACCTCAACAGACGACTCCTCTTCTACGTCCCCAACCGCCAACTCCGCTCCGCCGACCTCTCCCTCGCCACCGTCCCTCGCATTCGAAGAACTACCACCGGCGGCACATCCTTCTCCCACCTCGCCGCCAAGACCTGGAACACCCTTCCACTAAGCCTACGACAGACCCAAGACCCGCTGACCTTCAGGAGGCTACTCAAGACCTGGTTGTTCGACCAGTAGCAGCACCCCCCCCCCTTTTTTCTCCCCAGCGCCTTGAGACCCTCGCGGGTAAGTAGCGCGCTTTACAAATTCTGTGATTGATTGATTGATTGATTTAGAAACAGGCAGAATTCTACTCCATGGCAGAGCTATGGATGGAAGCATCAGTCACGTGACCATTGTTTTCATGATGTACATGGGGGCCAGAGCTGTGTGCTGATGCATTTTGTAGCTCTGGCTTTGCATGACATAAAAGTGAAATAGAGCGAGAGAATGGATGCTTCACCATGAAATGCTAGTGTATAGATAGAAAGTGTGCAAGTGCAGTGTGGCCTAGCTCAGAAGGGCTTTTGGGTCACTCAATTATGGTAAGAGTAAGGTTGTGTCGGCACCTAACCATGGGTGTAGGATAAAAGTGAGGGGAAATATGCAGTGGTGCATGCATACGGAAAGATACCAGTTTGTGAATTGGTCTGTATCATACAACTCAAATCACGATGAGTGGGTATAGAAGATGGGTTTGAATTTTGGGGTTACCACTTGGGATATGAAACCCCGCAAATTTACACCAAATGCTAAAAATGCAAGGGACCTGATGGGCGACTAAAACATGGCAGAGATGTGACAGTTGCGCAGTAAATGAAGAGCTTTCTTTTTTACTTTGTTCCTTACAACCCAACTCCTTACTGGGGGCCCCAGGGGCTGCTTAAGAGCTGTGTGACAGGTGCAGCTGCACATGGCGCTGAGCTCAAGGCGCTGTGTTTAGAAATACCTATGGTTTTAAATGCACCTGCTGCAGAATTCCTTGTGTGTCCAGCAATTTTCAGCCAGCAATAAACATGTTAAGATAGCCCTGGTGATTAATGCTCCTGCTGGAGAGAGAGATCAGAGTTTTGTCTAGTAGCAGTTCTAGCTTATCATAAAATAGCGCACAGAGTTAATATACCTGCTGCAAAGAACGTGTACAATGCAGATTACAGAACTGTAATATGTGGATAGCTCAGTGTGTTGTTGCTTTTGTCACAGAGACCCTTTTATTACTTGCAGTTCATAAATTACTATCCTAATAGGGCACAGTGACATATGAACTATCATCAAAAGGCTGCATGCCACTGCATGGTATAGGTTAGAACAGTATGCTTTTTTTCTCCAGTCTTTCATTATCCTAATGATGCTAAAAAGGGTTTGTTTGGGTAGAAATACATTCTTTTTTTATATATATATATTTTTATTTAGGAATAGTTTATTATTTCATAATACAGATATCAATTATTGCACAGTCTCGCAGGACCACACGATTAAAGATATACAAATAAAACATATTTAGAATATTGCACAATCCGGATCCACAAACATGTATAACATTTCTTAAACCATGATTGTTATATCCCTCGCAGACCAATCCACCAGGTGTATGCTCCACTACATATTCCATATCTTCTTGACGAACTAACTCTTAGCCCAGATTTTCCCATAATTTCGCAAACTTCCTATATGATCTGGATCTTCCAGATTCCTTAAACCTATTTAATTTACAAAGGAAATGCTGAAAGGTCGGGATATCATCAGTCTGCCACCTTTGAAGAATGTGTGATCGAGCTACTAAAACCAGAATATATATTTGTTTTTTTGCAGTAAATCGGCTATTAGATAGGGTGAATATCCTGGCACAGCAGTGTGGCTGCCTAGCATCTGCTGTACTTTCAATCTATTGATACAGTCCCAATTAATTTCTCCCCAAAATATGATTAACTTTGGACATGCCCAGATGAAATGTGTCCACTTCCCTCCTCCCTCCATATTACAACGAAAACAGTTTGCAGACATCTGGGGATTTATTTTATGTAAAATGTTTGGCGTTCTATATAAGAGCCACTTAGTAAAATATTGCATTCGTCGAAGATTGGCCCCTTTCAATAGAGAGTAGTTAAACTTATTAATCTGATCCCAAGCTAGGGTGGTGATCTGAAGCCCTTCCTGGGATTGTCATTTTTTCTGAGCGTTCAGATAGAGTTTATTTGCTCCCTGACTTCGTAGGAGGGAAGCCCAACTGCTGATCGTTTTGCGGTTTTTGGGGTCTTACAACTGCCCCGTAAGCTCCCTTGTTTCATTTATACATATTGGATTGAGTTCCTGCAAAAAATATCTAATCCTAATAAAGGACCATTGCAAAGTTGTCTTACTATGTTTAATACTCGGCTCTATTTCAGTTCAGTTTTTCCAATTCCCATTTAAAAAATCCCCTATTTTACTAAAATCCTGGCTTCTCCATTTAGATATTCCGGTCCTATCTAAAAATGGATCTTGGCCTATGTATACATCTGATAGCAATATTGCTCCACTAATATTGAGGATCGCATAATGGCTAAAGATTTGCTTTTTGCGCTTAAGATTCCATTGTAGTGTTTTATATCTAACTTTTTTTTGTTTTTTTGTTAAGCACATAAAATCCTTGATATCATATTCTTGGTGGATGAGATCTAAAAAGAAATTGTCATAGCGGTTAATATTTAAAATCTTCATTGTTCTGTACATGGTATGTGCAAAGTTCGCAAAGTAATATTCTCTCAAATCAGGAAGAGCTAAACCCCTTCTTCATCAGGTCTATACAGTACATCAATAGCTAGTCTTGATACCTTATTTGCCCAAATAAACATAGAAAACAAACCTTGCATTTCCGTAAAATATTTAATTTGAACAACATTTGGAATAGCTAAAAATAGAAAATTGCATAAGGGTAAAATCATCATATGAATAATAGCTGCCCAGCCTATTATTGAAATAGGCAGATCTTTCCATTTTATAAACTTGCCTTTTATCTTATTAATTAGGGGAACATTGTTTAGAACATATAGATCATTGATATTCTACATGACATATATGCCAAGATACCTCTTAGGACTAATATTGACCAGTGGACTTAATTCTGTTAATAATGAATCAGAAGTGCCGTTACAGAGCAAGATCTGTGTCTTTGATTTGTTTATTCTATACCCTCCAATTGACTGATACTCCTGAAAAATATTAAATACTTGGTTTTGAACTTCTAAGTTAGGTTTTAAAAAAAGGGCAATATCATCAGCATACAACTGAGGGGCCGATTCCGATTCGGGCCGGAAATCTCTCCGACCGAGCCGGACCCGGAGAGATTTCCGACCGAATCGGACCCGTGCAGTCCGACCGAACGAGTACGATGCGCACGTATGCCATCGGACTCGAGTCGGTCGGACTCTCATTGAAGTCAATGGGAGCCTGTCGCACAACGCGTACGCGGGCTCCCATTGACTCAATGGGTGCGATGCGGACAAGTGCGCCCCTACAGCGTGTACGCGGTGAAGCGATTCGCGCCGTACACGCACAGGTAGGGGGTGCCACTCGCGCGGCTACACGTACAGGGGGGTCCGACACGGCCCCCCAAAGTACGGCTCCGACAGCTCTTTCTAGCCGGAGTGCGCGGCTCGGTCGGACTGCTCGCGCGCGCGCATCGTACTTACCCGGCCGGGGAACGTCTCCATTGCGCGGTGCGAGTCGTGTCCGTGCGAGTCGGTCGGTGCGGTTCGACCCGGGATCGAGTCGGTCGGAGCGGTCGGGACGCCCGGACGAGTCGGTCGGCGAATACGCATCGTACTCGCCGCCTGGACGCGCGTACGAATCGGTCGGGAAATAGGGCTCCGAATCGGATCCGGTTAAGCCGAATCCGATTCGGAGCCCTACCGGCCGAGATCGGAATCGGCCCCTTAATGTTTGTCATACCAGGCATTGGAGATGTCAAACTACTAATTGACGGAATGGCTATAGCAAGGGGCTCTATAAAACAAGCAAAGAGTAGTGGAGACAGGGGGCAACCCTGTTTTGTTCCTCTATAAACTCTACAACTACCAATTTTATTTGCATTAATAATTATTTGTGCCGTAGCCCCTCTGTAGAATTTAGAAATTACGCCAATCAATTCAGAAGGAAAACCAAACTCAGCTAAAATGTAGAAGAGACTCTCCCAGCACACAAGATCGAAAGCCTTCTCGGCATCTAATAACATAATTTGAGCCGGAATTTTATTCTGACTAAAATAGTCTAGGGCTTCGACTAAAAAGCTGGTATTAAAAGATAATTGTCGCCCTGCAACGAATCCACACTGGTCTGTGTGTATAATTGACCCTACACATTTATTAATTCTATTTGCCAGTAGTTTAGCTACAATTTTATAGTCTGCGTTCAGGAGGCTGATAGGCCTGTAGGAATTCACATCCTCTTTGTCTTTGTCCTTTTTCAAAAAGCTAATCACCACATCCGATGGTATCTCTCCACCCTGCAGAATATGATTAGCCAGCATCACTAGTTCCAGATTTAATATTGAACAAAATTTTATTTTAAATTCCGCAGGTAGCCTATCCTCCCCACATGCTTTACCATTGGCCAGAGATTGAACAACATCTTCAGTTTCTTTTAATGTGACACTGGCGACCACGCTTTCGCTTTGACTTGCCTGTAGTTTTGGGATTTGCAATCTTCTAAGAAAAGCCTTTAATTTCAGGCTATCAACCTCCTGTCTAACTGAGTAAATGGTTTCATAATGTTTTAAAAACACCTTCTGTATTTGCTCTTTGTTTGTATTACGAATTTTAGTGGTTTTGTGCATCAGAGCATGAATTCTATTCTGTGCCTGTTTGTCTTTTATTTGCCAGGCTAAAAATTTGCCAGTGAACTCGCTCTCCTCATAAACCCTTTGGAGATAAGAGGAATTAGCCGAATATACTTTAGTATAAAAGTAGTCTTGCATGTTCTTACGCGCTATCTCTAAAGCTGATTTGTTTTTACTGATTTTCTCCCTTAGATATCGCTCATTTGTGCGCATAACTTCTGATTCCAAGTGTGCTCTTAATGCATTTTGACCACTCTAGTTGCAATCTCTTTAGAGGTTATATATCCTCGAATAGTTGCTTTAGAAGCCTCCCACACATTTTTTATCATAGCCGTGTTTCTGTTTAAACGGAAGAAGCTTTCGATTTCATTTTGGATTTCCTTACACCAATCTTCATCCTCAAGATGAACTCTATTAAATGACCATTTAGAAGATTGTTTGCCCCTCCCGAGTCCAGATATTTCAAACTTTACTAAAGCATGATCTGAAAAGCTGTTCTGTATATATGTGCAATTAATTAAACTAAGTTTTCTAGAGATTAAAAAATAGTACAACCTAGAGGCTGTTTTATGTTTGGCTGAAAAACATGAATATTCTTTTTCGTAGGAAATTTTACCCGCCAACTGCCTACCAAATCCAATTTTTCCATACATTCCAATAGCGCTGTGCCCGTGCGTGGTTTATTCTGTTTCCGTACCCCAGTGGATGAATCCAATACAGGATTCTGTAAGAAGTTAAAGTCACCCTCTATTATTACCATACCAGGAAGTAGCAACAATGCGTGATATAGATCCAACAGAGGCGTGCGATTATCTTCAACTGGAGCATACATTTGATAGCTATGGTTAATCTATTATTATTAATTAAGCCATTAACTAACCCCCACCTCCCATCTTTATCTAATTGGGAGTATATGGTCTGGAAAGGGAAGATTCTATAAAAAAAAAATTGCTATCCCCCTTTCGGCCGTACTTGCTGATGAAAAATATCTACTACCTGCCCATTGTTGAAACATGTTAAATGAGAACTTCTTCCTATATACGTAATGCGTTTCCTGAATCAGTATTATGTCTGGGGTATTTCCTTTCAGCCATTCTTCGATAGCCCGGGCTTTTATTTTGTTATTGAGACCATTGGCATTTGAAGAAAGAACTCTTACATAGTCCTTAAATATCTGCTGATGGGGAGCCATCACGTGAAACAGATCATATTCAAAGTATCTTGTGCCTGTAAACATATAAATATTTTAAAGTACCGAGAGGTACTTATTTTACAGTACATAATTTAACTATTTAAAGTGTCTGAGCATAAGAAGAAAGTAAAGTGACAGTGCAGTGCAAATATCAAATAAAGTGCATGGTAATTTTTAGTATGAATACAGCTACATATATCTGGTGAGATGAAGTAATTTTTCAGCCAATTGACCTTTCTTATCTTATGTTGATTCATGATTTTTACCAATGTCCTGTGAGTCTACCGGCATTTAGATGAACTATCCCATTTTTTTCTCCTGCATACCCCCCCTACCCTGTCCCGAAACCAACCTTCCCCCACCCTTGGTGCTCCAGTCCCATCCCCACCCTGCAACAATTGTGGGAGAATAGCCCTAATCTCCTCCAAACCCCCTTTTGGTGCTCTGGTTGCCATGACTCTGCACCCACTCCCCACTTTGTGCGCCTCCCTTTCCCGAAGGGGTCTGGTCCTCCTGGCCCCGGTCATACCCCCCCTGAAGTTGAGAAGAATTTTTTTTTAAACTATAATTCAACATGCAACATTTAGGACAACATATTAGATACTATAATCAATTAGATATCTGCTGTAGCAGTTCTTGCGCCTTTACTACATTGTCCAGTAGATGAGATTTGCCATTTGCAAGAATCTTTAGCTTCGATTGTTGGACGATGATTGACTGTGCCCCTTTAGAATTAAAAAGATCAATCAAGTCAAGTCAAATAGTTTATTGTATATGATTACTTAAAATCGTTACAATGTACAAAAATAAAAAATAAAAATAAAATATTAAACTTAATCTTCCATTGAATTCTACTTTTCAGTGTCGTGGGTACCAAGATTTTAAAATCAGAATAACATTATAATACACATAAAATATTATCTAACATTTTAAAACGATCTGTGCGAGTTCTATTAAAAACTTTCAGAATTACGCAAATGTCTGAAAAAGTCCCAGATTACTTTCAGCTAAATCCTGTTCGAGATAAAGTGACCATTTTAAATTTCCAAACGTAGCCATTTTTCTATATTATTTCTATCATCCTGTCGCGTTTTTTTTTTTTTTTGCTTGCTGTTTGGGCTAGTGGGCCATGTATGCAAAGCCCCTGCCGCCCATGATCATGCTTTATTCATGGCCTCTAAATCGGCTTGCCTTAAAAGTTTCCTTACTTTTGCTAGGTATTTGACGCCCCGGCAAGCCAGAATGATTGAGGATCCTTCCAGCCAACGTATCACTGCTTGCCTGCAAGTCCGAATATTTAATTCATTAAAAATTGGTTTTAAAAGCCCCCTCCTTATATCCTTGACTGCTGGGCAGGTACACAGCAAGTGTGTTAGCGTTTCATTCCGGAAGCCGCATAGTCGACAGTGTGCAGCTTGATGGTTACTTTGCCAGGATGGTTGTAGATCTTTCGAATCATGCATGCCCAGGCGATATTTTGTGAAACTCTTTTTTAGCTCGGTACTGAAATGTGTTAATAAATATGCCTGAGGCTTTGTGGATATATAAGAGTTAATCACGGTCCACCCATGTCTGCGTTTCGAGGTTGTTATTTTGTCTTCCAGGAAAGACTTCTTCTTAGATGTTTTATTTACCAATTTACCAAAAGCTACCCGCTCTAACTGGCTATCCCATGTTGTTTGTATATCAAGTTCCACTAATGATTTTCTCAGGTATGCTCCCCATGAATGTGGAATGTCTTGGTCCATCTGGATTTTAATTTCTTTCCAGCAAGTGTTGTTCATTGACCCGGCTCAGATGCACGGAATTTGTGGCATAGTTTCACGAAGCCGCTCATGCTCCGGAATTTCTGATTCTGAAGGCCAAACTCCAGCCGGACCTGGGCTGGAGCGGCAGACTTTGGTAAATTGAAGACAGCTTTATAGACCTTTGTCTGAAGATCGTTAAGCAGATCCGCCTCTTTGCCGCACCAAACTACTAGGGTGTATGACAATGTCGGTACTATTTGTGCTGCCATCACTTTTAGAAGATGTGCATAACCCGGGCAGCCCAGTTTCCTGTTCAGGAGTCTGTACGCAAAGATTAATGATTGTGCTTTTGCCTTTAGGTCCATTTTATGTTCTTTGTGTGTTGAGCCTCGCCCTAGTTTTAAGCCGAGATATTTGTAGGCCGCTTGTTCTTCTATTAGGGTCCCTTTTATGTACCATTTAAACTTAGTTTTTTTTGGGTCCGCAAGCCGTACAACCTTGGTTTTATCTTTATTTATTTCCAAGCTATCTCTATCCAGATAGAGGACTAAGTTGTTAATCGCTTCTTGCAGCCCGATAGGGCTTTGGCTCAGTACCACGATATCATCTGCGTACTGTAGGAAGGGTATTGGCTCCTTGACTAGATTCGTGGATGGCAATCAGCTGATTGCATGTGTTTACTGATATCTGCCATAAATAAATTAAATAGGCTTGGGGCAAGGACGCAGCCTTGTTTTAGCCCTTGCTCTGTGCAGATACTGCTGGTGGTGTTAAGTCCATTGCCTAGTTTCACTCTAGCCCAGGTTTCGCTATACAGGGCTATTATTGCATCCAATAATTTGCTCGGCAGCCCCCATACCCTTAGTTTTTCCCATAGGCGATTTCTGCTTACTTTGTCGAATGCGGCTTTCAAATCAACAAAACATGCAAATAACCGAGTTTTCCTTTTTCTTGCCCTTTCAGTTAGGAGTGCCAGCGTGGCCAGGTTTGTCAAGGTACCCATCCCTTGTCTAAAACCAGTTTGAAACTTTGGAATTAAGTTTGTCTCGTCCATCCAATCTTGAAGGTGAAGTAATAGGCATGATCCGTATAGTTTGGCCTCAACATCAATCAGTGATATCAATCTGTAGTTTTCTGGTTTATTATGGTCTCCCTGTTTGAGTATTGGGTGGATGTTATTCCCTTTCCAGGATTTGGGGACATTGTTCTCACTGTAGATCAGATTAAATAATGGCGCAAGGTAATCAGCCCAAAATTCCGGCGCATATTTGAATAGTGCGTTGGGCAATCAATCATTCGTACCAATTCTTTCCGCTTTTTTGCTGCCACCACAGACATATCCGAATTTTTTCGAAATTGTGGAACTTTTTGTGTTGCCAAAGTTCTTTTTTCTATTGCCTAGGAAAGAATTTTCTCTTTGATTAGAAAGTCAGCAAAATTCACTAAAATAGTACGAGGATATTTATCGTTGTTAGGGCGCTGGAAAGGTACCCTGTGAGCTCTTGTGATCGTTAAATCCCCAGATAGTTCTGGAATGGCTTTTCTCAACAGGGACTCAACCCAGTCCCGAACCTGTGGCCCCTCCATTGCTTCTGGAATCCCCACTAGCCATAAATTTGACCACTGATTGTAATTTTCCATATCTTGTAGCTTTGATTCAAGAGCCTCCATACTTTGTCTAATTTGTGTTATTTCCTGTTCACGAATTGCTGACTTGTCCTCAAGGCTGGATACTCGTTGTTCAGCTTCAGCTAACCGCTCTGGGACTTTTACCATTGTGTCCTCAATTTGCGACAGTCTTATATGCAGCGAAGCAATCTCTTGTGATTGTATCATCCGCAGTTCCTTAATCTCAGATAAAATCACGTCAAACTTGTCTTTAACTATCGGGCTGGGGTCCTTTCCATTTCCTACCCCCGGAGAGATTCCTCATTGTCTACTATGATGGTAGAGGGTTGAGTGTTCATTGCTGTCTCTTTTGCCCTTACCTCCTGTTGAGCTGGGGCTGGTGCAGTCTGTATTGTCATTGTATTTGTTGTTTGACCAGTAATGTTAACAGCTGTTGCCACCATATGAGACTTTGAAAATGAAGGATACTGTTAACAGCAGGTTGGGGTGGAAAAGGGTCCAGCAGGCTCGGAAGTAGATACCTTGTGGAGGTCCACAGTTTCCATGTTACTGTCGGGCTCTTCAGTTCTTTGCGACTCATAGAGGGACTCACATTTTGAGACTTTTCATTTACTATGGCATCGCCATTTTCTGTATCAGGCAGATTTACCTGAGCATCTGAAGCCTGTAACCTATCGGCTTCCAACAGCTGTTGCACAATAAGATCCATCCTTTGCTGTGCGTTGCGTAGGGTGCAAGAGCTTCCCAGTGCTTTCTCTAGACCACCCTTAGTGCGTAACCTTTGAACAGGGGTAGATTGGCTAACCAAAAGAGAATTAGCGGTTACAGGCTTTCACTTAAATGTGCGCATGCTGCAAATCCTTTCTCTTCAGTTCTCCTTTCCCCCTTTTCACCCCTCCTCATTTTGTGGCTGTAGCTCCCTAATCGATGTCATGGTATCCCAAAGCCTTCCGCTCTCTCTTTCTCACTTCCACTGCTCCTTTCCCCTTCTATCTTCTTCCTCTCCTTCTCCTTCCTATGCCTCTCTCCTTTCCGACGTCAGACCAATCTGTGTATCTCCGAGAGGAATATGCACCGTAACACCCAGGTGCCGACTTCCACGTTAAAGGTCTGGGAAGGAGGGCCTCTAATATCGCAGGAGATTTGGCAGAGAAGTGCAAGAACAATGCACAGCACAGCTCCCCGTATTGTGCGGTCTTACCTTCTCCTTCCCGCGCCGTCAGAGCCAAGTAATGATGCCTCTCAGGTCTCCGCGCTCCGCATCATTGTTCCGATTGTAGAGGTTATCCCTCTTCAAAATCTCAGAGAGCCATGGGAAAGTAATCGGGCTTCGCTTCGTTCAGAGCCGCCATGGCATCAGCATCTCCATCCTCACCTCGACGCTTCTCCTCTACTTCCGGGGGCGTGACCGGGCGGAACACACTATCCGTGACGCATGTGGGTAGCGTCCTCGAATGGTAGAAATACATTCTTATTAGTAAAGCCAACCCTAACCACTGTGGCGTGTTTTAAATCCTGAGTTTGTGCTTCTCCATCCAACCACATTTAAAATATACTGCCTACTAGTATGGATGATGTGAGTCCTACACCGTGTAATCCTCATTGTTTTATGTAACATTTCCTATAGAATGATTTACAGATGCATGATTAATTATCTCTGTATAATGTGTGTGTGATCTAAAGTGCTCTGACAACCTACACTGATATGATTAGCGTTATAAAACAAATTAAATGCATGTGAGGTGGGGCTGTGGAGAGATGAGGGGCACTGTTGGCGGGTGGTAGTGAGGGAATCCGTAGAGAGGAGATCATTGGGGGGAGAGGCGTGGGGGCAATGCCAGCCCAGGACAGCTTTGCTGACTTGGTGTAAGTTTATGGTAGCCCTAGTAACCACCTACTTCCCTTCATTCTGCTGCTCCTGAGTGACTGCTTCCTGGGCTCCTGAACAGGCTGGTATCTGGCCATCAGAACAAGAGGAGTTACAGCCAGGCTGCTAGTTGTAAACCTTAATCTCTTGTTGCAGACTAAAGGCTGACTCATTTCCATGGCAATTGTCTAAATCCCTCCCAACCTCTTGTCCAACACTTCCTTTTTAGATCTGGCCTTTGAGACAGCTTTAGCTATCTTGCCAACCTATTGCTTTTCAAAACAATCTGCACAAACTTGTGATGCATACATAGAGGGGCTTTTGGTCAGTGGGCTTCATCCATTGGTCTGCTTACTTGTCTTTGGCAGTTTGCTTCCACCCACCACAGCATACAGAAGTGGTCAGTGGGACAGCCCACTTTACCAAATGGCTCACTTAACTTTTGGGGACAGCACAAACACTGTGCATATTGTTCACTTCTACCTAGAGGTAGTTTTTATTTCTTCAGTGACAAAACTGGTTCAAAGTTTGCTCTTAATTTTAATTTCATAAGAGCTTCAATGATGACTCCTTTGCCTGTACTTCAGGTACCCAAATAAATGGTTATTTATTTTCTGCCTCCTTTTTAAAGTTGCTGTTAGAAACTGTGCGTGATACAAGTGCTTGGTTAGGTGGTGAATTATTTCTCTCTCCTTCACAATTAATAACAAAATGCATGGCACAAATGAAAGGCTTATTAATAAAAACAAATTAGTAAAATAGCCACATCAGTAAATGTTTTTGAAATTTGAACTGAAAACATATGGCAGCCTCGTTTAGGTGGTGATATTCCTTTATTGGGCATATGCATTCGATAAAAAAAACATTTTTAAAAGCATGACCATTACACCAGATTGCAAATGCCAGACCTGCTGGTTTTACCAATGCTTTATTTTATTATTGCCGTAGATGCTGTTTTATTTTGATGATAGTGAGTTATTTGTTGTCAGGTGCTCCCTTTCCCCCAGTCTCTTCTAACCTGACGACTACTGCCCTACCATCCTCTCCATAGGCTAACCCTGCTCCTTCCGGCACACAGAAAGCGCTTTGTGCCCTGCAAGAGGTAGGGAAGAGCTATACCAATACAATGCAATTTCCTGGCCACCATGTTCAGTTAGTGGGCAGGGGTTGACTTTATATTCCCTTGCCCCATGCCTCTCCCTTTCTATCCACCGCCACCAATCATGCTCTACGTAGGCTATCCCTTCTTCCACCTTCACACTGCACCACCATGTTGTGACAGCGATCACAGATTATGTTCTGTGCCTCCATTCCCTTACTATACATACTCTATTCCCAGTCACTCAGCAGTCTTCATATAGATTGTCTCTGTTCATTCTTGCAAAAAAGAATTCTGATCACATCCTCCATGTTGTGTGGTCAGTCACAGGTTGAGTTTAATCTGTTCCTCTGGTCCCCATCTCTCCTAATTTCCGCATCTCTTCCTCATCTCTCCTGTATAAGCTGCCACATCCCCTTCCTGTACAATCCAGCATCCTTGTAGTGTGGCGGTCACTGGTTGTTGTTTCCGACAGTAGATGTGGGCGAGCCACTGAAAGCTCGAGCCAGGCTCGAGCCTGAAACCTGGCTCTGGCTCTGGCTCAGCTCGAGGTCCTTTTGGAACTTTGAGCCCATAACAAGATGAGCTCTCTTGTGGCTTCTGCCTGCCGCCCTCGTTCTACCCAGGATGTGGTGTTACGGCCAGAGCTGCCGACTTTGGAACTGCGGAATCAAGCTCGAGTCTTGGCCTCGGCTCACCATCCTGAGATTCTGGCAAAATCACTTAGTCTACCCGAGCCTAAAACAATGATTGTGACCTTGTGTCATGTAAACCTGGAGTTCAAGTAAAGCACTACAATACCTTCAGGTGTTGTTCTGCTATATAAAAACTGTAGAAAAATGCACAGAGGTAAAAACAAAGCATTAACACGAAAAGGAGAGACAAATGGATACCCATTTAGGGGCTGATCTGTGCAATTAAAAGTCGCTAAACAAATCTCGGCTTCCCTGCTCAAGCTGCATGATCTTAGCCAAATATTCTATTTCACCTAAACTCCTTTTTCTTCATATTCACGAAAGAAAGCAAGTTTAAATTCATGTATTCAGATTACCAGCTGTACAAAAACCTATCGTGTTTGAATAACTAGACTATAATGTTGCTCTATGACAATCTGGGCCACACACAGGGTTCACATGACAACTGTCTAGCCCCAGTGTTAGGACGGAGGCAGGAATGATTCTAAGTTCATGTTTAAAAACTATCACTTTTAATAACTGCTTCTCAGTGCAGTGCTAGGATGTGACGTATTAATGTTAAACCTTCCACATGTTAAAGATATAAAAAAAATTGAATTTAGAAAATACTTTATCATAATTTATGTGATGTTTTTTGTATGAATTATAAAGCAAACATTTTCAAGGCTCGGTTCGTGCACGGGCTCCAACAGCTGAACCAGACCCATGGCTTGGCTCTAATTTCTTGTCTCACCCACCTCTATTTGAGGGTAAGTGAACACTCATCTGCCACACCCTCAAGGCACATCCATTGGCTCTTTTCACTCGCCACCTGTCTGTAATCATGAGTTCTCGCCCCTGAAGTAGGCCCTCTGAGATGGCAGGAAACTAAGCCTGATTGTGATAATCTCTCCAAGCAGAAGCATCACTTGAATTCTTCCCATGGCTCTGCAGATGATTGAATCCTGGCCATATCAGAGGTAAACCTGTGGCCATTGGAGCCATTTGCCAACTGACCCTGGATTCACACTGACCCTTGCAGGTGAATCCATGCAGGAGCGCCTGTGCATGAAGAGCCTTTCCACACTGACAATGGATGCACGCTGACCCTTGGAGGTGAATCCATGCAGGAGTATGTGTGCAGAGCGTGCCTTTCCACACTGACCTGGGTTCACGCTGACCCTGGGAGGTGAATCCATGCAGGAGTATGTGTGCAGAGTGTGCCTTTCCACACTGACCCTGGGTTCACACTGACTCTTGGAGGTGAATCCATGCAGGAGCCCGTGTGCATGGTGAGCCTTTCCACACTGACCCTGGGTTCACGCTGACCCTTGGAGGTTAATCCATGCAGGAGCCCGTGTGCATGGTGAGCCTTTCCACACTGACCCTGGATTCACGCTGACCCTTGGAGGCGAATCCATGAAGGAGCAGGTGCGTAGGGCGATCCATTCCACAATAACCCTGGATTCGCACTGACGCTTGCAGGTGAATCCATCCGGGAGCACGTGTGTAGGGCGAGCCTTGCTACACTGACCCTAGATTCACACTGAGCCTTGGAGGTGAATCCATGCAGGAGCACGTGTGTAGGGCATGCCTTCACAAGCTGACCCTGGATTCATGCTGACCCTTGGAGGTAAATCCATATGAGAGCACATTTGTAGGGCAAGACTTTCCACTCTGACCCTGGATTCATGCTGACCCTTGGCAGTGAATCCATGCAGGAGCGCGTGTGTAGCGCAAGCCTTGCCACGCTGAACCTGGATTCACGCTGACCTTTGGAGGTTAATCCATGCAGGAGCCCGTGTGCATGGTGAGCCTTTCCACACTGACCCTGGATTCCCGCTGACCCTTGGAGGCGAATCCATGAAGGAGCATGTGCGCACGACGAGCCATTCCACACTGACCCTGGATTCACACTGATGCTTGCAGGTGAATCCATGCAGGAGCACGTGTGTAGGGCGAGCCTTGCTACACTGACCCTAGATTCACACTGAGCCTTGGAGGTGAATCCATGCAGGAGCGCGATTGTAGGGCGTGCCTTTACAAGCTGACCCTTGGAGGTGAATCCATGTGAGAGCACGTTTGTAGGGCAAAACTTTCCACTCTGACCCTGGATTCATGCTGACCCTTGGCAGTGAATCCATGCAGGAGTGGGTGTGTAGCGCGAGCCTTGCCATGCTGACCCTGGATTCACGCTGACCCTTGGAGGTGAATCCATGCAGGAGCGTGTGTGTAGGGCGATCCTTGCCACGCGGATCCTGGATTCACACTGACCCTTGGAGGTGAATCCATGCAGGAGCACATGTGTAGGGCGAGCCTTGCCACGCTGACCCTGGATTCATGCTGACCCTGGGAGGTGAATCCATGCGGGAGCGTGTGTGTAGGGCGAGCCTTGCCACGCGGATCCTGGATTCACACTGACCCTTGGAGGTGAATTCATGCAGGAGCGCGTGTGTAGGGCGAGCCTTGCCACGCTGACCCTGGAGTCACGCTGAGCCTTGGAGGTGAATCCATGTGGGAGCGTGTGTGTAGGGCAACCCTTGACATTCTGAGCCTAGATTCACGCTGAGCCTTGGAGGTGAATCCATGAGGAAGAGCGTGTGTAGGGCGAGCCTTGCTACGCTGACCCTGGATTCACGCTGAGCCTTGGAGGTGAATCCATGTGGGAGCGTGTGTGCAGGGCAAGCCTTGCCAAGTCTTGCCATGCTGAGCCTAGATTCATGCTGAGCCTTGGAGGTGAATCCATGCAGGAGCATGTGTGTAGGGCGAGCCTTTCCACACTGACCCTGGATTCACACTGGCCCTTGCAGGTGAATCCATGCAGGATTCTTCTCCCATATTAGACTTGATATTTTGCTAACCTAAACTTTTCTGGGTTCTTTCATTGATTTCTGTACTTTAACTGAGCTTTGCACTCTGATGTACTTATTAATCAATGTTGACTGTTCCAATCGATTTCTGCATGACTAAACTCTGAAAATAAAACCTTTAAGGATTAAGACTTCTCTTCCTGTCATTTTAGTAGGACAAAATGGGTTCTACGTGCCTGTTGTTGAAATTGTTCTATCAGGTTCATGGGAACACCAAAGTCTTTATAGAGATTACACCACTCCCGGTCCATGAACACTCCATACATAATTCTGAAAGGGCCCCTCATTGTATTTCAACCAGCCGTATTTCTACCCAAGACCAAACACCCTCTGCTAATGGCAATCACTACACTGATCACTGGCCAATTATCATCTCATCCACCCCATTTGGGTCCCTGCCTGCACTTGTAGTGCTCTGTCATTTTTTAGGTCTTGTCTGCCACACAGCGCAGCTCTCTGGTTGGGAATAACATTGTGAACTTAGCAAGAACATACAGTGGCTTGGAGCCTACCTTTCACTTACCATTGGGTAGATTTCGTGTCACTCTCATTTGCCTGCTTCTTATTCTTGTCCCACCTTGTCAATCTTCTGTTTGTTCCTCCCTTGGTGCATTGCCTCGTTAGCATCTATTTTGATTGGCTGGCATCTATGCTTGACTGCTTTCTGTACAAGCACTACTTTTTTTCTTTTTGCTTAAGCACTCCCAGCGAGTGCATGTGTTTTCCTGCTGTCTCCCTCGTGTACTGCTCTTCTCCTTTACTTTGCATTGCTCACTGACACCCATGTGTTTCTCCCCACAACCCTCAACATTGGGCTCACTCTCTTGTCCTCTCCCCAATGGCTGTCTCACTCATGTGCTTCTCCCACACCAGCTCCATATTACTATCTTGCTCTGTTTCTTCTCCCCAACCCCACCCTGTGTTGCTTCCGTGCTGTGCTCTCCGTGTTGCTTTCCTCCCATCTGCGCCCTCCTTCTCTGTTGCTTTTTCTCCGCATCAGCATCACACGTGTTGTCCCCCCATTATATGCTGAGCAACTCGGGTTGTTAAATAAAAAGGCATGCACGTCTAAAAAATGACACAGCTGACTGCGTCATAAGCTTCTTTACTCCTTCACCCATGCTGCACACCATCAGGAGTGCTGTGCAGCATGGCTAAAAACCATTGACAAGGCCAGCAATAGGTCTCAAAAGCGAGACATATTGGGTTTGCTAATGCTTGCTGTCTATGGTGCCCTTCGCCTTAGATATGCCACTGGCAGGAGGCCAAGAAACTGGTGACATATGTGCTACATAACAACAGTCCACAAAACTTGCCAAGCGCTGGCACAGTCCAGCCTGAAGTGGCACCTCGAGCAAAAAACAATATTCTCAGAGATTAAATATGAAAAGCTGAGCTCTTCTGGCACCATGGTTACCGGGCAGTCTCTGCTTCTTTGTGTGCTTTTAATCTTTTAGATAAAAGAAATTAGTGTTTCACGGACGGTGGAGGTTGAAAAAAACCCCGACAAGCCCTTTGAAAACTGAATTCAGAGTTCACGTGTAGGTTTCTCCCACTATGGAGACGAGGAGGAGGGTGATTTGTCTCATGGCGCATGAGGGACCATGGTGCTGTCTCCCTTGATGGAAGCGGGGTCGAGGGTGTGATCTCACGATGGATGCTGGGCCCAGGGTGTTCTCTCTCATGATGAATGAATGGCCCAGGGTGATCTCTCTCACGATGGATGCTGGGCCCAGGGTATTTTCTCTCACGATGGATGCAGGGCCCAGGGTGTTCTCTCTCACGATGGATGAATGGCCCAGGGTGTTCTCTCTCACGATGGATGAATGGCCCAAGGTGTTCTCTCTCACGATAGATGCAGGGCCCATGGTGTTCTCTCTCACGATGGATGCAGGGCCCAGGGTGTTCTCTCTCACGATGGATGTAGGGCCCAGGGTGTTCTCTCTCACGATGGATGCAAGGCCCAGGGTGTTCTCTCTCACGATGGATGCAGGGCCCAGGGTGTTCTCTCTCACGATGGATGCAGGGCCCAGGGTGTTCTCTCTCACGATGGATGCAAGGCCCAAGGTGTTCTCTCTCATGATAGATGCAGGGCCCATGGTGTTCTCTCTCACGATGGATGCAGGCCCCAGGGTGTTTTCTCTCACGATGGATGCTGGGCCCAGGGTGTTCTCTCTCACGATGGATGAATGGCTCAGGGTGTTTTCTCTCACGATGGATGCAGGGCCCAGGCTGTTCTGTCTCACGATGGATGCAGGAGCACGTGTGTAGGGCATGCCTTCACAAGCTGACCCTGGATTCACGCTGACCCTTGGAGGTGAATCCATATGAGAGCACATTTGTAGGGCAAGACTTTCCACTCTGACCCTGGATTCATGCTGACCCTTGGCAGTGAATCCATGCAGGAGCGCGTGTGTAGCGCGAGCCTTGCCACGCTGAACCTGGATTCACGCTGACCTTTGGAGGTTAATCAATGCAGGAGCCCGTGTGCATGGTGAGCCTTTCCACACTGACCCTGGATTCCCGCTGACCCTTGGAGGCGAATCCATGAAGGAGCATGTGCGTACGGCGAGCCATTCCACACTGACCCTGGATTCACACTGACGCTTGCAGGTGAATCCATGCAGGAGCACGTGTGTAGGGCGAGCCTTGCTACACTGACCCTAGATTCACACTGAGCCTTGGAGGTGAATCCATGCAGGAGCGCGAGTGTAGGGCGTGCCTTTACAAGCTGACCCTGGATTCACGCTGACCCTTGGAGGTGAATCCATGTGAGAGCACGTTTGTAGGGTAAGACTTTCCACTCTGACCCTGGATTCATGCTGACCCTTGGCAGTGAATCCATGCAGGAGCGGGTGTGTAGCGCGAGCCTTGCCACGCTGACCCTGGATTCACGCTGACCCTTGGAGGTGAATCCATGCAGGAGCGTGTGTGTAGGGTGATCCTTGCCACGCGGATCCTGGATTCACACTGACCCTTGGAGGTGAATCCATGCAGGAGCACATGTGTAGGGCGAGCCTTGCCACGCTGACCCTGGATTCATGCTGACCCTGGGAGGTGAATCCATGCGGGAGCGTGTGTGTAGGGCGAGCCTTGCCACGCGGATCCTGGATTCACACTGACCCTTGGAGGTGAATTCATGCAGGAGCACGTGTGTAGGGCGAGCCTTGCCACGCTGACCCTGGAGTCACGCTGAGCCTTGGAGGTGAATCCATGTGGGAGCGTGTGTGTAGGGCAACCCTTGCCATTCTGAGCCTAGATTCACGCTGAGCCTTGGAGGTGAATCCATGAGGAAGAGCGTGTGTAGGGCGAGCCTTGACACGCTGACCCTGGATTCACGCTGAGCCTTGGAGGTGAATCCATGCAGGAGCGCGTGTGTAGGGCGAGCCTTGCTACGCTGACCCTGGATTCACGCTGACCCTTGGAGGTGAATCCATGCAGGAGCGGGTGTGTAGCGCGAGCCTTGCCACGCTGACCCTGGATTCACGCTGACCCTTGGAGGTGAATCCATGCAGGAGCGTGTGTGTAGGGTGATCCTTGCCACGCGGATCCTGGATTCACACTGACCCTTGGAGGTGAATCCATGCAGGAGCACATGTGTAGGGCGAGCCTTGCCACGCTGACCCTGGATTCATGCTGACCCTGGGAGGTGAATCCATGCGGGAGCGTGTGTGTAGGGCGAGCCTTGCCACGCGGATCCTGGATTCACACTGACCCTTGGAGGTGAATTCATGCAGGAGCACGTGTGTAGGGCGAGCCTTGCCACGCTGACCCTGGAGTCACGCTGAGCCTTGGAGGTGAATCCATGTGGGAGCGTGTGTGTAGGGCAACCCTTGCCATTCTGAGCCTAGATTCACGCTGAGCCTTGGAGGTGAATCCATGAGGAAGAGCGTGTGTAGGGCGAGCCTTGACACGCTGACCCTGGATTCACGCTGAGCCTTGGAGGTGAATCCATGCAGGAGCGCGTGTGTAGGGCGAGCCTTGCTACGCTGACCCTGGATTCACGCTGAGCCTTGGAGGTGAATCCATGTGGGAGCGTGTGTGCAGGGCAAGCCTTGCCAAGTGATGGATGCAGGGCCCAGGGTGTTCTCTCTCATGATGGATGAATGGCCCAGGGTGTTCTCACGATGGATGCAGGGCCCAGGGTGTTCTCTCTCACGATGGATGCAGGGCCCAGGCTGTTCTCTCTCACGATGGATGCAGGGCCCAGGGTGTTCTCTCTCACGATGGATGCAGGGCCCAGGGTGTTCTCTCTCATGATGGATGAATGGCCCAGGGTGTTTTCTACCATGATGGATGAATGGCCCAGTGTGTTCTCTCTCACGATGGATGCAGGGCCCAGGGTGTTCTCTCTCACGATGGATGCAGGGCCCAGGGTGTTCTCTCTCACGATGGATGCAGGGCCCAGGCTGTTCTCTCTCACGATGGATGCAGGCCCCAGGGTGTTTTCTCTCACGATGGATGCTGGGCCCAGGGTGTTCTCTCTGACGATGGATGAATGGCCCAGGGTGTTTTCTACCATGATGGATGAATGGCCCAGGGTGTTCTCTCTCACGATGGATGCAGGGCCCAGGGTGTTCTCTCTCATGATGGATGAATGGCCCGGGGTGTTCTCTCTCACGATGGATGCAAGGCCCAGGGTGTTCTCTCTCATGATGGATGCAGGGCCCAGGGTGTTCTCTCTCATGATGGATGAATGGCCCAGGGTGTTCTCTCTCACGATGGATGAATGGCCCAGGGTGTTCTCTCTCACGATGGATGCTGGGCCCAGGGTGTTTTCTACCATGATGGATGAATGGCCCAGTGTGTTCTCTCTCACGATGGATGCGGGGCCCAGGGTGTTCTCTCTCATGATGGATGAATGGCCCAGGGTGTTCTCTCTCACGATGGATGCAAGGCCCAGGATGTTTTCTCTCACGATCGATGCAGGGCCCAGGGTGTTCTCTCTCACGATGGATGCAGGGCCCAGGGTGTTCTCTCTCATGATGGATGAATGGCCCAGGGTGTTCTCCAGGGGCGTAGGAGACACTGAAAGTCTGGGGGAGGACAGGGACTACCTTGTGGACTTTCCAGTGATCCTATACTAATCACCCGTTGTGTCAGACCGTACGCCCGTTAAACAAATACAATTGCATAGTTTTGAAGTGAAATATTGAGAAAGGCAGGCATGTAGTCACAGTTTGCATGTATGCTTTATTGTTATTTACATTCAAGTAGTAATTAGACCAAATGTTAAAATACACAGGTATATGAATCTTGCATCTTCATGCACCAAGCAAACAAAGGTCGCTGACTTCGGGAGGGGGCGTCGTGTTTGCAAGTGCATTATGGTTTGAAAAGTACCTGCTGCTGCATTCCTGGTCTCCTGCAATTTTCAGACAACAATAAAAATGTGAAGATTGGTGATTAATGTTCTTTATTGAGAGAGATGGGAGGTTTGTCTAGTGGAAGTTGAGACTCATGGAAAGGTAGCCACAGTGGATTAATATGCCTGCTGCAAAGAACGTGTACCACGCAGATCACAAAATGGGTATAATGTAAATAGGTCAGTGGGTTACTGCTTTTGTCTGAGAGGTCCCTTCGTTACTTGCAGTTTATAAGTTAAAATCCTAACATAGAACTGTGAGCTATTAACCGTCATCAAAGAGCTGCATGAAAACTGCAAGGTATAGATTAGAGCGTTATAATTCTCCTAATGTTGGAAAATGGGTTCATTTGGATAGAAATCAATTCTGATTATTAAAGAGAACCCCCCAACCATGGTGTTATGTTTTAAATTCTGAGTTTGTGCTTCTCCAGTGTTGCAAAGCCATCCTGTGCCCTGGGCACCCCCCAACATTTTGCCGACTGGTACTTGTGGTACCTGACTCTGACTGACCCTGGGCTCTGCCTAACCAGGCCCAGGGCCAGTGCTATGCTGAAAGAGACACTTAAAAATACAGTGAAAACACCTACATACACTAGGGTGCACTATGGGTTAAGGTACCCCTATGATTGGCATGACCTCCCCTATAAGGCCCTAGTACATAATAGGGCAGGAGGATTAGAACTACCTTTAAGTCTCTAGTATATAATAGGGCATGGCAGTTTAAAGGCCAGCAGCCTTTCTGCACTTGCATGTGTGCACTGCTGAAGCCTGAGGTCAGTTTAAAAGCAGCCCTGGGTTCCATGACTGCTTTTAAAAAGTAAATTGTGCCCAAACTCGACTTTGGTGTTTGGGGCACTTAAAGATTGATAAACTACAATTTTGGGGCATATTAGGTATCCCCAGGGTTTTCCCTAGGTGTCCCAGGGGTGGGGGCCAGGCATCTATAAAGAGGACCCTTATAAAATGAGTTTTATATGCCCTTGGATTAGTGAAATTGCACATTTCACTCCCCACATTGTAGTAAAGTGCTTCCCAAAATTGACATTTGTGCTAGGAGCACTGTGAAGTGAGGATCTGCAATATTTTGATATAATCAGAACCCCTAAAGTCTTTCCTAGGTGTTCTAGGGGTGGGGGATGCTGTAGGTATAAGTAGGGTCCTTATATAGGCCCTGGTATTGGAGAAATTGGCCAGTTCATTTTTCTATTGCAGATCCCCAGCCCATAGGTTAACATTGTAAGAGGTTAATAATTAATAACTGGAGAAAGGAAAGCCATAAAACTAGGATTAAAGGACTCAGTAGAATGGTAATGATAAATGCAACAATATGGTATTATTGAATTTATTCTAAAATGTACAGACAAGAAGTTATAAGACTTTCTTGTCTGTAAGCCACAACTCAGCCCTCTAGTGCTCTGCCTTGATTGGTCAGAGATAAGTGGATTGGCCTGGCTGTTTGAAGAGGTGATAAATGACCCCTAGGGTTTGGAAGCCTTTCTGGGAGGAGAGGTTGCTGGGCATAGGAATGCCAGAGCCAGGGGGAGGGGTAGTAAATAATGCTCTTCAAGGGAAGGAGGAGACAAGCTGGAGAAATCAGTTTCATTTACACCTCTCCCCTGCCCCACAGCCAGATGGGGGGATTAAGGAGGAATTCACAGATGTAAGGGGAGTGGACCTATGCAGATGAAACCATCCTGTAGGCTGGTTTAGTTAGTTAGTTCTACTCCCTCTGCTGGAAAATCAGCCATGATGAATTTTTGAGAAATTGTGTTCTCTGGGAGAAAATAATGCCAAACTTGAGAGAAGAAGGGCCCCTGCCGAGGAGTTTGATTTGCACCAACCAGGCCTTGCACTTTGAAGATTGCGCCTGTTGCACAATCTGGAATTACAGCCCTGTGGACTACCTTGCTTCAAAAGCACTAAAGAGTGGACTCCCTGCAAGCTTAAGGTTAACAGAGCTCACCTGGACCACCACCACCAATAATCCCCAGCCTGGAGAACTACCAGTGAATTTGTAAGGGTTTTGTCCGAGTGGATTGTGGGAACTGAAGTCCCTTTCAAGGACCATCTTGGAAATTCCAGACCCTTGGAGTACGTTTTGGACACTTTGAGACCCTTTGGGGAACTTCAGGAAGAAGTTCCAGAGGTTTGGGGAAGTTTGGGGCAACTTTGGAAAAAAGCTCCATAAGTGGACTGACTCGACCTGGCCAGCCAAGCCGGCGACCCTCAAACACGAGCTGGCCTGCCATCCAGGTTCCTCCCACTGAAAAGCTCCAGAGATCCGACTTCCAGATTTTGACTGGGCGTAGGCGGAAACCCAAGCCGGAGAACCCTCACCGAAACCGGCCTAGTGAAGAGCATCGAGGGACCCGCAAGAAAAAGCTCTGTAAAAGTTTCTAATTCTGAACGTAGAAAAGGTGACTTGGACCAATCGAGAGAGCCAAGCCGCCTACCTTCAACTGTGAGCTGGCCTGGATCCCTGGCTCGTCCCGCTGGAAAGCTCCGGAGGTCGGACTTCCATAAGTTTGACCGGGATCTTGTCGCAAGCCAAGCCGGTGAACCCTCACTGAATCAGGACCGGCTGAGAGTTTCGAGGGATCCCGGGAAGAAAAGCTCCAGAAAAGTTTCTAAGTCAGAAGGTAAAAACTTTGACCGAGACCTACCGCAAGGGGTAGCCGTGCAAGGCTTCATCGCGGTCGGCCTGAAACTTTGACTTTGAGCCGGTCTATCGCGACCAGATGCTTAATCCCACAGTCAGGCTCCGATAATACTTCAGTTCGAAAGGCCTCGACATTCGAAACACACTAGGCAGGAAGCAGTGGTCGAAGTGGGGAAAAAAATTAGGAGAACAGGGGCCGGAGAATCAGAGGGCGAGAATAACCTGAGATTTGGATCTGTGGGCGGAGTCAGAGGTGTGGCCAGAAAGAGCATAACTTCCTTATTTTTAGTATTTGTTTGGCATTTCACTGACCAGTTAATTCAACCAATAGACACACATGTTTATTTAAGGTTTAATATGAGTTATTGACATTAAAATACATTTACAAAGTGGGATATGTTTTCAATCACAGAATGTGCCAAATACGCCTAAAAGTGGAATCACAAGCCATTTGTCTCCGAGCCATGCAGTTTCTGTCATCAGCACTTCTCCTCCCTTTTTCCACGAGAGCAGTTCAAACATGAATGGCAAAATATCTTAGTTTGAATGTGTTTTCCACTTAATTATGGCTGTACCATATTTGCCACATAATACATCATCTGCTGCATAATCTAACGATTTCACCCAAAAAATTGTTTGTAGCTCACACGGATCAAAAATTACTAAAACAAATGTGACTTATGTTGCTGCGAAGTGGAGGGCCCTTTGCAAAGGTTGACTGGTTACCTTTCTCACTGCTGTTTTTGTATGTTACACAGGTACTAATGAGGCAAAAGCTTTGCAGAGGCTGTTAGTATGTATAAAAATGTCAAAATAATAAAGTATCATAAAATGTACCGCATTACGCTGCAGCCTTTTTTTGCTGCATAATTTAGTCAACACTGCAACATAATTTTGTCCTCCATTGCTGCATAACTCCAGTGGCCTGAAAGCAGGCAGCACATGTTAAAAGTGTTTGTGCATGAAGCAGAGACCATGAAGTTTGCGAACTTAGTTTGGTGTGCATGCAAATCCTACATTGCCAATCCCTGGTAAATTGCACTACTACTGCTGAAAAAGGCCAATGCTGGTACCAATGGGTGAGTGGACTGGCCTCAAGGTTCTTGTGACCTCAGTGACAGAGTCACTGTCACTCTAGGGTGAGCTTCTTCGTATGCCTGCCTGCAAGACTGGAGGTGAACTTCAGTATGGATTGTGGTGGACAGGTCTTCAAGGTAAACCCACGCTTGCCACCGCTAGGGTCCACCTGCTGGTGCTAAGACGCCAGGGCTTCCAAGGTCTATCGGGGCCTTCTAAAGTGTAGCATAGGAATGTGCTCTGTCAGGAGAGTGGTCTGGTGGACTGGTCATGAAGGCTGAACCTGGTTCTCCATTTCCAAATTCAGCTGCTCTGGCCAGAGTGCCGCATCCTCTCCCACACTGAACACCATACTGCACCACTGAGAGAAACTCGCACTGCCTTCAGCTACAACCCAATTGTGCTGCGACTCAATTTAAATTATGCACTAGACAAGAGTAATAT
The DNA here is from genome assembly GCA_963921515.1 of Calotriton arnoldi. NCBI lineage: Eukaryota > Metazoa > Chordata > Amphibia > Caudata > Salamandridae > Calotriton > Calotriton arnoldi. Next base: position 43,566 of record CAWUFW010022493.1, on the reverse strand, counting down.
GCTGCCTGAAAAAAAAGTAATAACATCCGGGAAAAAGCAAACACTCATAAGGAATGCAAGGATAAGTAAAGGATGTGAAATGTAAGCAGGAACAACATGGTTACCTTAACGGTTTTAAACTCATTATTCAGAAATCAGTGAGTGATTTTGCCTGAAAAGTTCAGGACATGACTACAGGACCCGGAAGGGACCCGCTTCAATGTCCATTGCCTATATCCTTACAAAACGTAAGCAGTTTGGTTTAAGAGAGACCACATCCCTGAACACAGAGCCACGGTACACATCTTATAAGCTAAAATAATTAAAACAGTTGAAAACGATCATATTAAACGTTTTCCACTCCACGCATAAACCAGGTTTTGCAGAACCTCCAGGAATGGTGCACTTCCCCACCCTGGGAAAACAATGTTGTTCAAAGAAAGAAGATAAAGAGAAAGTAGTGCTTCATTGGCAAACTCTGTAAAGTGGCGCTAATGTGTGTGGGTGTAAATAACACCAATCTGGCCTGTCTGTGACCACTCTGTATTGCTTTATTTAGTTATTTTTTTCGTATTTTGACTCTTTTTTCTCTCTGTCCCAAGGTTGCACTTTGGAATAGAAAAAGGTCAGAAAATGATGACATTTCCAGCCAAAGTGTTTTGTTCTCATTTCACAGGGGCACAAATAAAGAAAAGGAGAGGCAAGAGCTGTGTCTTGAAATCAGCAGTGAGGAGGAGAGAGACAGAGACAGAAAGGGAGGGAGGAAGGAATAAAGAGATAGGGAGGGGAGGAGGGCAGCTGCCAGAGGCAGAGCAGGAGAAGTGGACACTGTCCTTGCCTTCTCTGGGCAGGAAGGAAAAGAGACAGAGTTTTTTTTTCCTTCTCTGCCCGTCCCCGAACGGCAGAGTCTTACTGCAGCATAACAACGGGCAGAGGGCGGGTGGCCTCTGTGACTAGAGGCAGGTCACAGGTCAAGTGCAGGGCCAATATAGGTAGCGCTTTCACGCTTATGGCCCTGCGAATAACAGAAGGGAGAGGGAAAATTATTTTGTCCCCTCGTCCCCCCTACCCTTGTCCCAAATGTCCCCCCCACTCCAAAATCTTGGGGGGATATATCCCCCGCGTCCCCCACACTTCCTACGCCCATGGTGTTCTCTCTCACGATGGATGCTGGGCCCAGGGTGTTTTCTCTCAAGATGGATGCAGGGCCCAGGGTGTTCTCTCTCACGATGGATGGAGGGCCCAGGATGTTCTCTCTCACGATGAATGCAGGGCCCAGGGTGTTCTCTCTCATGATGGATGAATGGCCCAGGGTGTTCTCTCTCACGATGGTTGCTGGGCCCAGGGTGTTCTCTCTCATGATGGATGAATGGCCCAGGGTGTTTTCTACCATCTTGGATGAATGGCCCAGGGCGTTCTCTCTCATGATGGATGCAAGGTCCAGGGTGTTCTCTCTCATGATGGATGCAGGGCCCAGGGTGTTCTCTCTCATGATGGATGAATGGCCCAGGGTGTTTTCTCCCATGATGGACCCGGGGCCAAGAGCGTTCTCTACCAAGGACGGATGTGGAGCCCCGGACGCTGTCTCCAGGACGGATGTGGGGTTCTGGGTGTCATATCCCAGGATAGATGCACAGTTCATAGTGTTCTCACCCACGATTGATGTAGATCACAGGGGTTTCCTCCCATGGTGAGTGCGGGGTCCACAGTTTTCTATCCCATGATGGATGCGGGGTTCAGGCTGTTGGCTCCCAGAATGGCTGTGGGGCTGAGGACAGTTGTGGGTTGTCCAATGCACCCTACTTCCACTCTGCCTCCAACCAGTCCAGGGGTGGTATCCGGATACTGGCTTATCAGCCCAGGGTCTCTACCCTGAGGATGAACAAGGGGGAGTGGTGAGCTCTCCCTCACCCTACCCCTCCATCTGGGCTACCATACCCTGCGCTTGGGAGTGGATCCTCCACAAAACTGAACTGTCAGGGCACCATGGATGGTCACCCCTCCCAGCTCTTCTGAAGCCGGAGGCAACTCATTCCCCAGAATGAAGTCTATGGGCATCTGGGGACTAACTATGACCCTCCCCTGGGTCACTTCTCTACCCCACTCCAGGGATACCAGGGCCATATCTGTCTGAGTATAGACAAGATGCTGTCGGTCAATGTAAAATAACTCATTTTAGTGAATGAGAAAAAAACCTTTAATACATTATAGTGAGGGAAGATCATAAAATTAGACATTTTCTTTTTCTGTGCCAACTCCTCTTGTGCATCATACAGATCCTGTACCAAGGTTGGTACCCTCCAGACAATGTTTAAAAGGGCTGTTCTAGGGTTGATACACATCAGGCTAGACTCTGGGGCATATTCACAAGAACGTGTGATAACCACCGCAAGTTTAGCTTAACACAACTTTTCACATCGCAGTCCATCGCGGGAAAACAACGCCGTGTTAACGTAGCATTCTCAACCTGGCGTCACCATGCGATAGTCCCACGATAACGCGTCAAATGACTGCGTTAAAAATAACGCGATGCCGAAAAAATGCGAGTCACCAACGCGAATAAAGTTGCGATGAGGCCAACCACGGAAAAAAAAACAGCGACAACCAGCAATAGGCCTGCAATTCCCACGCATCTGGCGGGAAAATGCACCATAAAAGCTGAACAAGAAAAACACACCATAAACAAATCAAACTGCGCAGCAACATGGATGCACCCGGAACGAGTGCCCAGGTCAACGCGAACCCCACAAGCCCCACAGACCACCAACAATGAACCTCGGGGTCGGGGAAGGCCAAGGAGAAGAGGAAGAGGAAGACGGGGTACAGTCCGCAGGAAAACCCGATCGTCGTCACGGAGGTGACAGAGCACTAACACCAACTGTCCGTCACCACCACTGTGTCATTGGCAATACAGACGGAATAATGGCATCCCATCGTGAATGCAGTCGGAGTGCCGAGGAGGCCAAGATGCGCTGGCACGATGTCAAAAGCCAAACCAAGCAGAAACCCGCTGCCAACAGGAAGGCAGCAACGGCAAATGGAGGTGGGAGTCCTGCGCCACAGGAGGAGCTGGAGCAAATGGCGCCCACAGTCATCAGTGTGGAGATGGTGCAAGGAGTCTGGAGTCCGGACACTGATCGACATGACCGGACACAACATCAACAGGGTGAGTAATGAACAGGGACCATGGGGACGGGGGCGGGACGGGCACAATGGCACACATGCACAACGACGTGTAGCACACCGCACACCCACAATAACCCTGGGTCATGTCCCTGATCCCCGTGGTACACTGCAGCACACATACAAACATCAAGTAGGCCCCCGTTCACCATGTGCCCAAAGGGGTCCCACCCCACACATCACCAATTACACAACACACATATGCACCCGTGTGAAACACAGCAAAGATGTGTATGTGAGCGCCACACTGACAATGCAAGTGACACCACATGACCAGCAGCATGGCTGGAGTACAATCACCATGACACTGTACACGCCACGAGACTGAGGTGGCTGAGTGTGGACCACATCCGGAAAGGAGCAGGTCACACTCTGACACATCCACCTGCACAAACAACCACTGACGTCAACAGCACATCTGCAGACAAACAATGCACAAGAGTACAAAAACTGTCCAAGAGCACAAATGACCCAAGTCGCCAACATCACAGCACCTCAAAAGCACAAAAGCCAAAGGCACACCGCCTCCAAGGGATAAGGGGCAGCAAAATCACAGGTGCAGGTGCGACTCCCACACATAGCAGCACACACACATAGCAATTACAGCACACCCACATGGACGACAATGTGGTACACAGTCCAACACCTACACTGCAGAACAGAGGACACAACTGGGTCCACCTGTGTGTAGAAAATGGCCAATCACATCTGACATAGCAGGAAACTGTGAGATGCAAATGTACATGTACAACCTCACCTACGTCATGTAGTCCAAATGTCCACTGTCCCGCATCAAATAGTCCGCCCCTCCCAAACAGTCACAATGTACATCGTCATGAAGTCTGAATGTAAACTTGAACAATGCGGCAACATACATGCCAACACAATGTCAACAAGCATCTCCCCTTCACATTGCAGAGGGACAAACAACACCTCCAGCAGAGCAGACAGACAACTCTACAGTGATGGTGAAGAGGACCACCACACTTCTGACACCTACGCCCCACAACAGTCCATGGACATCTTAGGCAATTGACCTCCAGGAGCAGGGCAGCACCGCTGCATCGAGGATACCCCACCCCCTGCACAGACAACACAGCTGGACACACCCACCACCCCGGCTGGCTCTTAGCAGCCCACCGAAGCACACATCGCATTCCAAGGCCAGGTGTCAGACTGCAAGAAGGGGTTGGCCGAACATGTGCGGGTGGGGTACTACCTCATGGAAGCCGAACCAGATCACATACGTGGGTGTCTAAGTCCCATCAAGGCCCACCTACACTCCCCAACGGAGACCCACACTGCGACAGAGACACATGCCTTTGCACATTTCCAGGACTGAACCACACCCAGAGCCACGGGACAAACACCCACACCCCCACGCCGGACTGGCGTACGCCGGCCAAGTTCACTCCACTTACGTATTGAGTGGGGGACGATAATGCAACATGTGCAATGTCCCACCCTCTGCCTGCGGTGACATGGCTACATCCCCTGTACACGGCACGATGTAAGGTTGTGGGGCCGGGGCCCTAATGCATACATCATGAGCACATGGACACACACAGATAGTTCGTTGAACTGGCCACGGGCACGTGCGCTCGACACCTTTATTGGCATGATCACATGTACAGTGACGCATGTGCTGGATGTGTGTGGGGTGAGTGTAAGCCAGCCCTCATGGAGTCATTGGTGCTGGCAACAACTTGAACAGTGATCACAATTGAAGCAGAAACATAAGACACCAGCACAACAGAAACAACTGTGAAGCATCATGGTCGTAGCCGGAGGGAGTACAGTGTTCACCCAACATGCAAGCAGAATGTTCCTTGATTTGTGGTGCACTGAGTTAGTGGCACCTGAAGAGCTGAGCAGGGTATCAAGCTGATGATGGCACCCACGACAGGTGTGAGCAACTCTGACAGTCTGGCAGTAAGACACTTCCGACTCTGGCACCTGTCGTTTGCAGTTGGTCCTGGCGGTGGTGGCGTATGCATCCTGCGGTGATGCGACGTCTGGGCAGGTCAGGACTCGAGTTGATGTGTGAGCCCAGGTGGACCGCAGTTGAGGCCGGAGGCAGCGGACAGCGCAGGGCCACAGACACATGGCGTTGATGACCCCCAGACCATCGACCCAGAGGCCAACCAACATGCCATCAGACTGGGGCCATGGTTTGAGCTGCACAGAGTTAGTGACCCCGGATGCACTGCGGCCGGCACAGGCACACCGCCACGGGACGGTGACTTGCGGTGCAGTGAGATAGGGCCACGCGAGGTGAGCGGGTCCTCGTCGATGTTGAAGGTGAATGTAGCAGAGGTTTGCAGGGGACAGTGAAAGGTGTCCTCCAGGGCATGATGCAGAGGGCAGGAGCCAGCCGGAAGCGGCAAATGGAGGAGTGGAATGCTACAGCCTTGTTTTGGCCACATAGTCAGTATCACCGACATGATGATAAAGACAACCCCCAGTCCATAGACTCAGTCGCCACCCAAGTTCAACCAGAAAGTGGCCATGGATGTCGGGGAACAGACTTAGTGGCACCGGAGCTGAAAGGGGATGCAGTCTGCGATGAGGCCAGTACAATGATGTTAAGTCTGCCATAAATGATTCATGACTGAATTCCCAATGTGTGACCTACTCGACCGCAGTGTAGGCTGAATGCGTTGTCATCAAGGGCCCACAGACACGTGTGGTTGGGATGCCATGCACATACTTTGTGTCACCACATCGAAGGGAGTATAGTGATATAAACTCCTCCATAAAGTGTGTACTCGGCCATTGTGTAATCAAGGCTCAGTTCCAAATGTGTGACTACTTGACCGCAGTGTAGGCCCGAGGCAGCGGTCAGCAGGGGCCCACAGCCACGTGTCGTTGGCCCGCGATGCACAGGGTTGGTGACACCAGGGCAGTTGTCAGCAGTGTTCGAACACCTCCGTAATGATGGTCCTTTTCTCCTCTGGACTGAACCGCGTCTTCATCTTACTCGTCTCCCTGCGTACAATGATATGTACTCCGCCATGCAGAAATCACGGATCAGTTCAACATGTGTGACCTACTTGAGCGTAGTGTAGGGCCGAGGCAGCGGTGGAGTACGTCAACGAAAAAGGAGTAAAGCGGGCCTGTGTCGCAGAGGCCGTGATGGTCTGAGGAGGCTGTGAAGGTCGCGGGCCTCGGGCTTGGAGCTTGCGCCGGCACGTGGTGGGCCCTCTTTGACACACACCGGTGTCGGCAGGTGAGCAGTGAGGCCTGGCTGCGCAGGGGCGGGCATGACTTGTCCGGGGACCAGTGGCCCGGGGTGCAGCAGGCGCACAGGATCGCAGGCCACACGGCTCACGGCGACGGCGTCGGCCTCGTGGCGGGGTGGGAGGCGCCGCCCTGGCAGACACGTTGGACATTCCGGAAGAGAAGCACGCCCAGAGCTACGTGCTTTTTATTCACACCCCTGCGCTGGCCTGGCGTACGCCGGGCCAGCCCACTCCGCACACGCTTACAGGGGGGGACGTCACAAGCTACATTTCCGCGATCTTCCCCACTGGCTGGGGTGACATGGTTGCGTCCACTGTCCACTACACTCCAAACACCAGCAGTGCATGTAGACATGGCTATGTCTGTGGTCTGTATACTGCAGTCTGTCCAGCACATCTCCGCCACACTTGGCATTGTGTACATACTCATTCATGGGTCACTTGCCTCCTTCGCACATGCCTGGTTCCAACCTCTTCCCACATTGTGTGGCTGAGGTGCCATGCCGTTGATGGCTCATGTACATGGCTAACCAAGGTTGCCACAGTAAGTTGTGCTGTCGTGTCTGGTGGGGGGCATGTTGTTTGGCATGTTGTATTTGATTTTGTGACGTGTGCATTGCCAGAGTTGTGAGTTGCATGATTGTGGGGTTGAGGTGTGTGGTGTGTTCATTTGGTACTTGCCAATGAGCAGTGCATTCCCATGGGTGCCATCCTGGAGGCGCTGGTTGATGTTGGACTGTCGGGAGATGAAAGGATCATGCACACTGCCTGGGTAGTTGGCTATGACATTGGTGAGGAGTCCCCTGTGGTCCACTATTGCCTGTACGTTGATGGGATGCGTGTGCTTTCTGTTGCGGTAATTGTGTGCGTGTTGGCACGGGGCACAAGTGGGACAAGTGTGCAGTCGATTGCCCTCGACACGTGCGGGGATCCAGCTATGGCGTATAGTCCTTGCTTGGTCTCCAGCTGTTCCTGCGCATTGTGGGGGACGTATGGGTGCTGGGGTCCCTAGCTGGTGAGGGCATCCAGGACAGGTGTGAGGAACTTGGATGGGGCTGGCTGTGAGACTCCTCCGACTCAGGCGGTAGTTGTTTGGGAGGATACCAGAGGCCAACAGGTGCAGCACAGCCAGCAGCTTTGTCTGCGGAGGGATGTTGGTTGTCCGCTGTGTTGGTACCGTCCGCCTGTGGGCAATGATGTTCAGGATGCGGAGGATGGTCGCTCTTTTGGGCCTGTAGTGGGCATTGGCATTGTCTGGTGTTAGGTCTGTGGGGCTGGTGCATTTCCTGAAGGTCCGCTGTCTTTGTCTGCGCTGCCTCTGGGGTGATCCGGGGAGGGAGGGGGGCGGGGGGTCCGTTGGGGGGTGGCGGTCCTGGGGGTGGTGGCGGTGGGTGTTGTTGCCCTCTCGGGGCTCCGGGGTGCATGGTGAGTGGCTCCATGGCATCTGTTGTTCTTCAGGTGTGGCTGTGGGCTGGGCTCCCTTTTCTTGTGCAGGTTGACGTCCGACTTTGCACCAGGTCAGAGCAGGTGTTAATTTCCTGCTAGTAACGCGCCGTATTGCCTGTTTTGTGTTCCTATCGCCGATGTGGCTGGTCGTTGAGAATGTTGCGTTGTGGTGTTGTCGCGGCTTTTTGCTCTGGAACGCCTACTCTGCATCTCATTAGTGTTAGTTGCCGGGGTCATCTGTGGTGATGTTTTTTGCGACTGCTTTCGCAGGAAAACTGGTGTTATGGGCTGTTAGCACCAGCTTGTGAATGGGGCGATAAATTTAGCGTGACTTTGGATGCGTTAAAGTGCCGATAACTCGGCGATATCTCCTTGAGAATATGCCCCTTTATGTTTAAGTGATTTACCAACAGCTGACTGATCTTCTAATTTGGTAGAGATGCATGCATACAAATAAGTTTGGGTATTTTCTCACCTTCCTGCATTGGGATCTCACAACTGTAATGGATGTAGACATTTGGATTCTACGAAAGGAAGAAAAGACTGTTTGTTAATGGATATTGACATGTGCAGTCAGCAAAAGAAAGAAAAGACTATTAATGGATAACTTTTTTTGCTGAATATCATGATTAAGTGTAAATGTTATTTAGTTGTTTTCTAAGACTTTCTTGCTACTGCCATTTTTAGGAACATTCTCAGCCACTGAAGTTATTTAGGGTTATTTTTGAGAGACTTTGAAGGAATGAAGGAATTCCGGTCCAGTGTCGCTCCGTTAAAGGTCCCTCCTTTTCAGCACTTTGGTATTACTGGGCAACATTGCAGGTTTCGTAGAATTAGAATATTTCGTATTTGCGCCCATTTAGTATTCTGTGGGGCAGATTTACAAGCCCCTTGCGACACCTTTGCGCTGCCATTGTGTCACTTTTGTGACATAACGGCGGCGTAAAAAATGCGGCAAATTTACAACGTGACGCATCTAGGGAGATGCGTCACGTTGTAAAGCCCTGCGTGACATTATATCTGCGTCAGGTATAATGTATGCAGGGTAGGCGTTCCCACGCAGGAAAGCCTCGTAAAAGTGACGCAGTGAAATCTACAAGATTTCACTGCGTGACTTTTAGGACGCCACTGCGTCAAAACCTTACGCCTGCTTGAAGGAGGCGTAAGGAGTGACGCAGTGTATTGGGAATAGGCCACAACACGCATTGCTGGAGTTGCGTCGTGCTTGCGACACGACTCCAGCAATGCGTGACTTTTCTGCCAACAGATGCGTCAGAATTTCTGACGCATCTGTCAAACCTTGCGCCGTAGTGTGCCGTATTGTAAATACGGCACATCTATGGTGGCGCAAGGGTTTTTCATGCAGGCGCAGGGAAACTGACACATCTATACAGATTCTTGTAAATCTGACCCTGTATTACTTCCTTATCATAGGATTACACTGCATTCATTGGGTTCATGCCACTAGATACAAGTGGGAAAGTGGGAGGTTTTAGGTAATAAACACTCATTACCAGTCTTTAAGCTATTCATGTTTTAGAGGTGAAGGCCATAAACTTCTGTTAAACTTGTGTTATTAGACACATGACAAACCTACAGCACTGACGGGATAACTAGTATCATGCATTGATGCAGTTACCTTGAAGGGACCCTGGAACGCCATCTTTGTGTTTCTCCCCTTTCCCTGGGTGCTGTTGTCACTTAGATGTTTTTTTCCCAACTCTCCATTGGTTACAGGGCTTTTGGCGGCATAGGGAATCAGCTTCTTGAACTCACGTCTCGCTCCCACAAGATTGGGCGGCCAGCTTCTGCATTGGTTATGCTCCTACGTTAGAGATTCCTCTCCTTCTTCAGTGTGACCTTCTTCTTACCTCCCATCCTCCGCAGGCTTTCTATTTCTGAGTATAGCCTGCTCTCACTCTCATGCCTGTCTGTGTTAATGTCTCTTATTGTAATTCTGCAAAAGGCTGACACCTCGTTTCAACCTCTCCTGCTTTAAAGTCTTATCCCTGCAACCTAATATTACCTAATCGCCGCCATCCCATCTATCTCACCAACCATTCACCTGAAACCACATACCCCCCCCACTAATGATTACACCTAACTGGTATTAATTTTATCTATCACTAAGTAACTGGACTACATAAATGCAATGCTATTATTTCTTGACAGCACATGACTATACACACATACATACCTGGATATTTTTGGGGGGAACCGTCTCAGGACTATACAGCCTTCTTATTGATCACGCCTTTTCCTCAGAAACAGAAAGGGGATGTGGAGGTTGGGAGAAAATCGACTAGCAATTACATTTGATGATGAAGAAAGGGATGACCTGATTCCTGATTACGGCTGAGGCATGAGGGTAGCGAAACTGAAGCATAGCCACTTTAAGATATAGCGTATTTGGCACTGGACCCCGGTGAAACTTTACAGGGTGAAACTGAGTCCTATATCAGGGTGCTGGAGGTGTGGGAGGGAGCAGGGGGGAACATCGTACACATCATATAGGAATGTGGCAAGGTTTCTGCTTACTGACGGCAAATCAAGTCTACTCTTGTAGCAGGACTGGGAGAGCCCCTGACGTTTGGTGTGCAGATGGCACCTTCTGCATGATTTTTCAGGATTTCCTACCTTGACGTCTCATGTGAAGCATTGGTTATCGATGGCGTAGGCAATAGGGAAATAGGGAATATTGAGACTTTAGAAGACGACAAAGATACCCTCCTGTAGGCAATGATTGAAGACATGTATGAAGAGGCACAATATGAACAGATAACGTTAATATGCAAAACTTTGAGGAGATATGGCTTCCTTTCTGTCCCATTGAGCTATGCGGGGTTGGGAGGGTAGAGGATGGAGTGGGGGGCTGGAGGTATGGAGTTTATTTGCGTTAGTAAGGGGGTGTGAGGAATGCTAAGGCTGGGGGACTTCTTTTTTTACCAACTTCCTAGTTATTATGCAGGTAATGTGCTTAAGCTCGTTCTGTTGTGAACGGTATCCATGGATGCAATAGTGTGGCATAGTATTTCATTGAAAATCAATGAACAAATGATATAAAAGAGAGAAGATGACTAATCGCAATAACCAACATTTAACCACTAGTTTAACAGTTAACGATGGGCTATGGAGTAGCGTGCTAGTCGCTGTTTTATTATGAAATCATGCTTACAAACAGCACCATCGGAGCACAAACGTTGCTTGTGTATGTAACACCACAGGAAACCAGTTGCACTGCATACCCTAGGACTTTACTACATACAGTGTGTGTGCTCCTACGAAATGATGTTTCCCTACCTCAAAGTCGCCTGCACCAATAGTAGCCCCGTCGGACTGTGCAAAGGCTGCTGTGCCATTTGATAATACATGTGTTTCAGGCAACATTATGTGTCGTTCCTAATGTGGGACAGATACCAGCTATCAGCAAATACATTTTAATTGAAGCTGTATATAGCACTTACCACTCCTGATGTCATGTTATGTAAATTTGTAAAATGCGGCTAGTCACCTGTGCGGGTATTGTGGCGGTGAATAGGGCAAGCCTGAGAGGGGAGGAGGAGATCATGCTTCTTTCATCTGGAAGAGCCATTTCTTGAGGTTCCTTCTGAAGTCCAAGAGGGAGGGGGAGGTTCTGAGGTGTTGCAGGAGGTCGTTCCAGGTCTTGACTGTGAGGTATGAGAAGGATCATCCTCTGCTTCTGGGCTTATTGATTCGAGGGAGGTGTGCTCTTGCCTGGGATGCAGATCGAAGGTGTCTGGTGCGTTGGTAGAATTTGAGGCGGAGGTTGAGGTTTGCTGGACCAATGTTGTGGAGAGCTTTGTAGGCGTGGGTGAGTAGCTTGAACTTACATCTTTCCTGGACTGGGAGCCACTGGAGATTGTTGAGTTGTGGAGAAATGTGGTTATTTCGCAGGATGTTCAGAAAGAGTCAGGTGGCGGCGTTCTGGGTGGTTTGGAGTCGGTGTAGGACATGGGCTGGGGTTCCAATGTAGAGGGTGTTTCTGTAATCACCTAATAGCCTGGGTGACTGTTCATCCGGTGCTCAGTGGGATCCAGTTGAAAATTGTGCATAGCATTTGCAGTGTATGGAAACATGATGAGGAGACCGTGTTGATCTGTCTGCTCATGGAGAGTTTGGTGTACAGGATGACTCCGAGGTTCTTGGCATGGTCTGCAGAGGTGGGTGGGGGGGCCAAGTTTGGAGGGCCACCAAGGTTGTTGCCGAAGATTAGGACTTCGGTTTTGTCTGTGTTGAGCTGGAGGCAGTTGTTTTTCATCCAAGCAGTGACGTTGCTCATGCAGTTGGAGAGGTTTGCTTTGGCGGTGATCATTGAGTCAGTAAGGGAGAGGATTACCTGTGAGTCATTGGAAAAGGATACTATGTTGATGCTGTGGGCTCTGACAATGTCCGCGAGGGGCATCATGTAGACGTTGAAGAGTTCTGACCTGAGTGATGATCCTTGAGGGACTCCGCAGATGAGTTTCTTGGATTCTGAGTTGGAGGTTGGAAGTGTAACTCGTTGAGTTTTGTCCGTCGTATGCTTTATGCCGGGCAGGTATGATGCTAGGGAACCCAAGGTTAGTGGTTAGTTCAGGGTTACTGGTATTGCTGGTTGTTGGGATTAGTCTTGTGCGTGCAGGTAAACTATTCCATACACTTACTCCGGTTTGTTTGTAGTTGATTAAATTAAGAGAAATTAGGTGTAGGTATTAATGTGTGGGGAGGTGTTCTGTGAGTTCTTGCAGAAGAACTGGGGACATTAAAAGATGAGCTAGAGGAGATTCAGTGTTGCTAGGTTGCAGGGGCTTGGCTTTCAAAGGAGAGGTTGTGATCTTTGAAATGAATTGTGGACAGTTTTCAGAAATACATTAATAGGTAAAAAGGTGAACATGCATGTCATTAGAGAAGGTTGTGCTTAGAGACAAGCATGCAAAGTAGAAGGGAGGAGAAGGCCATTTGAAAGTAAAGAAGAGGTGATAATTTGAAGTTTTTAAGTAAAGGACAGCTTTTCATGGAATTTTTGGAATGTAGAGGATGCATTTTGAGATAGCCTGCAATTTAAGGATGCAAGGCAAAATAAAGAAAAAACATTATTTGCATGTGAAGATAGTGTGATATTAGGGACTTCTGATGACACTAGAACCAGGCAAACACTCTGTCAACTCTTAGGCTTTTACTAGTCTACTGCACCATGCAAGAACAGCTGACCGGCTCAGGGGTTAGAAGCATAAAGTAATGGCTGGGCGCATATTGAGGGAAATAATGGGAATTTTAAGCTGTACACAAAGAAAGCATTAATCTAAAGATCATAGCAATGTAAGAAAATACGGGGAATAACACAAACATTTAAAAGGAGATTCTGCTAGTGCTGCAGTGGATGTCTTCTGACATTAATTCTCAAGTTTGGCTCGCAGTATACTTTACAAAGCTAAGTTGGATCCATTAATTCTGACACCCTCAGCTTAGCATGGTACAAGACGAAGGGCAAGGACAGCTCGCCCGACCACTGGGAGTGTATTGTCTCCATTTCTGTGGCTGGAAGGTGAAAATCCAGATATTGGGGTGAGAACGATGGTGGCTGGGTTCCTTTTAGAAATTCAATGAAGGCTTTATTAGCAAGCATTTCCTGATTAGACTTTCTGCACTGCCCTTTGGTAAATGTAGGGGTGAGGCATGGGGCTGCAGCGTCTATTTGTAAATTGAAGGGGGCCATTTAGGTGAGGCCCAGCCTTTTAATTTGCTTGATTACACTTTCAGTTAGGCTGCTTACAACCAAGCACAAAAACCTCACACCTCTTTGTGTGTCTGCTGTGGGTACTCCAGGCCGGAAACCATCCTGCAGTGAGGTGTGTCTGCAGAACAGCCTGGAAAAAACGTTTGAAAGGAGAACCACCCCAAGCAGGTTCTGCAGCATAAGTCAATGGATGCATCTGCAAGAGAGTCTACGAAAAGTTTTGTTCTTATAATTTTCACATTCATTGCCCTTCACTAAAATTTGGGGTCCATTTCAGTCTTTTGTAACTGATTTCACATTTTCAAAAATAGCGCTTCAAAGTTCTGATGAGCCACTGAGGAGCTTTTGGAAGCCAACCCTACTGCATAGTTGTAACCATGTGAAGACTGTAGCAAATACCTATCCCAGGAGGGGTATCGACGTGTATCATCCGTGCATGCACTGCTTTCCATTTTAGAATGTGTTTGGACAATGGGCACAAGGTAAATAGCGACTGCAAACTCAACTGTGACCACAGATATATGGAGAGTGGTTCCCTGTGCAAGAGCAATCATGATAATGCAATATCGATAACCTTATCCTGTAAATTTCACCCCGGTCGTAAACTGGTGGAAACACGTAATTTATTCTGAGGCATTCGAGAATAACAGGCCTTGGCACATGAGATGTTTGCCAAGCGCCCACCTTTCCACTGACTTAGGGAATGATACCCATTTCCAGGCGAGGATCAGATAATAGAAGACATTTTCTTCCAACAGTCTACATCCCCCCAAATTAACTGCAACACTTAAAGAGTGCCTAAAAAAAATCTTACTTAAGTCACGGGGTACAATTAACAACTCAATGCATTCTGGGACTTGTAGTCCCGGTTTACTTTAATAGAACTAGACTGCTATGATGTGTAAAAGGAAAAGGCTGCACTGAAATGTGTCTTTCCAGTTATTGGGAGTCATCCTGCAATCTTGTGAACTGGAAACAAGTTGTTCCTGGTGACACCGAGCTCTCTCTTCAATGCGTCATTCAGTCAACCAGCTTGGTTCATTATAAAGTAAGTCCAAATAAACATGGGTTTCGGGGGTGCCCAATGGATGCTGCAAACTGGAGCTCCCCTGAGCTAGGGAGGTGAGTATACCTTTTTGAGAGCGTCTCCTCGCTGGGGCTTTTCCTACAAAAAAGGATGGTTGCCCTCACCTGCTTCCCGTAGCATGCTTCATCATAGGATACCTCTTCGCTACTACCATCCTTTAAGAACATAGTGGGCTCCCCCGAAGGTAAGTCATCTTGGGGCATATTAGCAAGACCCACGTTAAAATTATCGCCTTTTTAGCGGCAGGAAAATGCCGCTAAAACGGCGATAATGGGCTTGCTAATATGCGTTATGGAATTCCAATAGAAGCCCAGGTTAGATGTGCAGGACATCTAACCTGGGCTTCTATTGGAATTCCATAACGCATATTAGCAAGCCCATTATCGCCGTTTTAGCGGCAGTTTCCTGCCGCTAAAACGGCGATAATTTGAACGTGGGTCTTGCTAATATGCCCCTTAGTTCTCAGTAGTGCTCACTCCTGGAGTCATTCGATGACTCCAGGACCAAGGATAACTGTGCACATAATGACGCACAGTGAGAGTTACCATATTTTAAGGTGGCAAAAACTACTCTCATACTGGTCAAGCGACCATCTCCATCCTGATCATCAGATGCACTCGTTCTCTGCCCTCCTCCCCCTTTGGTTAGTCATGCCACAAGGCTGGTAAGTGTGGGACCAACACAGAGTGTAAGAGAGACAGGGAGCAGTCCTGGTCAAGGCCCCTGGCCATTTTTATAGCTTCAAGGAGGGCAGAAACATGTTGGCCGCACTAAAGGCTTGCATTGCACAATCCTTTCAGGACATTACATTTATCCATGATGAAGCGGTCAATAATAAAGAAGTTACGTTTGGATCCTCTTCTGCACCTTTTTAACATTCAAGGTCCCTAATACAATAAAACCAGTATTAATAATTATTGCTTTTGGTGCGTGAAATTTACATAATTTGCTTAGTGAAATTTCAGCAATTTTTTGCGCAAATACGCATAATTATGCAAAATGCAAATCTGTCATTTCTCAAGATATCTCAGCGTGAAATACACCCTCGCTCGAAGATGCATTTAAATAAAGTACCATGCACAACACCTGCGCGTGTTCTGTTGTACACATGTGTTTGCGGTACATTTTACAGCATCTCCCGCAAACAGCACATAATTAACGCAAAATGGCAAAACGGCGTAATTTCAGGAATATTGCGTAACAAGCATAATGTGAAATTCCAGAAATAATTTGAATTACACCACTGTAATTTACATTTCACAAACGTTCCTTTCTGTCACAGACCAACAGGGAGAATAACCAACTCAGTGATTGTGTGTGGGCTGGATTCGTAGTCAAATCTTTGACCTGGCGAGGAGCTCCCAGTGAAGCCCACTATGTACCTAAGCGATGGAGGTGTCTGCTAATGAAGAATGCCGCTGAAGAGGGTGAGGACCAGTATCCTTTTCATGAAAATCCCCAGACAGCAGAAAGCATCAGGAAGCTTGGAGCCCACATTGCTCATCTCCCCATCTTAGGAGATCTCATGTCTGAACCACTCCTTGGGTACCTGCTACCAATGCTTATTTGGACTTGCATGGAGGGAGGATGTATCGGGGACCCCCATATTAAAAGGACCTCTCATTCCCCATCACTATATTCATCAGTATGAACTAACGCACCTGGCAGGCCTGTTGACAGATCATTTCTTATGTGAAAGTTACGAATGGCCATAAGCAATGCACTCACAACTAAAAACATGAATTTCAACATTTTTGTAAACATCACATTCAACTTTACTGTGTAATCGATTCCTATGAGCGGCTCCCGTCTTCAGAGCTCACAGCTCAAAGTGCGAAATATTGGTTTCACCAACACACACCTGCCTCCTCTCATTTGTATAATCCACAGCTGATGTATCTCCAAATAGTACAATAAATAACACACATGAAACAAAGAGTCTGACCAAAGATGCCAGTAATTAACTAACAAGGTTAATGAACACGGGCGAGGAAGCCACAGCTGTCATTTGTGGACGTGTTACTGAAAATAATGAGATTTCTGCATTTCATCTGATTCGGCTCTGGAATTGTGTGCAGGAAATAAATCAATCAAAATATACTCATTAAAAAATCCCAAAAGATTAGGTTTTTATGAACTGTACAAATTGCAGAAGACACCGCATTAAAGCAAATTATCAATACTGTTTCAAGCAATCATTGCTCACTTTTGACTTGCCAATTCTAACGTTGAGACCTTTTAACAGCTGGAATATCAACGCACCTGGTGCAAAGGGGATCACCCTCGAAAGTATTGGCTGCTAGAGAGGCCATACCCAAGCACGGTTAACACTGTTGAAAACTGACAGCAGCATCACTCCCTACCATAGCACATATCGGGTCTGATTTAGAGAGATGAAAGGCTTGATCAACTTCACTGGGGTTCAAACATTTCACCTGAAAATTACACACACAGCTAGATCTTCTGAGGTGGGCACATCAACCCACTGAGCTATCCTAGGCTGAACAACAAAGGGAATAAAATAGGTGGTTCTCAGTCATCCATTTAGGGCTTATATCAACCTGTGACTCACAATATTAACCAAGTATGATCCCTTGGTGTCCTTGCCTGACAAACTCAAGGGATTGCTTTTATTTTAGATGGTAGGAAGTGTTTTATGTGTTTACGGCCTCTTCAAAGTGACTTTGTGAAAATTAGAAATGAGGTGTGCTTGTTCCATATAGGCTCTCGTTCTACCACTCTCAGGTGACTACATGGGTTATGTTTAAGGATAGTAAGGGGGTTTAGTGTTCAGGTATGGGTAGTCTTAGCGATAGGTTAGGAGTTTTCAGGGTTCTGGAATGGTTTGTGAATACTGGTAGTAAGGGTTTTTGCTTACATTTCAGAGATGGGTAGTGTGTAGTTGTAGTAAGGATTTTCAGGGTTCAGGTTTGGGTAGGGTACAGGGGCAGTAAAGGATTTTTAGGGTTCAGGAATGTGTATTGCGATAGTAAGGAGTTTTTAGTGTTCAGGGATGCTAGTGCTAAGGTGTAGTAAAGAGTTTTTAGACCTCAGCGATAGGTTGAGTTTAGAGGTAGTAAAGAGTATTTAGTGCTCAGACATAGGTGTCTATAGGTGTAGTAGGGAGTTTTTAGGACAGGTGTGAAATTCATGCTATTTGCTTTTGAGCAATTGTGCAACACAAGGAGCAAAACTGGCATTTGGTGCTGTTTTTTAGGGCAAAATGCATCCTCACATCCAATTTGAATGCGAGAATGTATTTCCCAAGGAAACAAAATGCAAAAAAAATCATGCAAACAGCATCTGCTTGTGTTCTATTGTTTGCAATGCTCCAATGCGTTTATGGTACATTTTTACTGTGAATGGTGCATAATTACTAGGGGTATTTGGAATGTTTCATTCCCCCTGCGGAATTGGCAGAATTTGGCCACTCTGCATTACTCTTGTAATGTGGAGTTCTGGCCAAATTTAGCCATGTGGCAGAATTTTTTCCTGTGAGGCTCCGGAAATGCGAGCATGAGCGAGAATTGACGTCCCCGTAGCGGCATTTTCTAACGTGGGTCGTCACATCTGGTCACCGTCAGAGGGCTGCTTCTCGAGTAGATTTTGTACTTGAGCGGCAGCAAAATGAACTAAATTGGCTGCGCGCTCTTGCGCACATCATGGTGCCGTTCACACTGATTTTTCAGCACTGCTCGCACTACTGCCACTAAATTGCAGTGCAACGTATATTTCCGCACGTTGCCGGAACTCTGTGGAATCTCACAGAGTTATTATGCAACTCTGTGGAATTCTGTGGAGTGAAACTCTGCGAGTTCCTCCCACCCCTAATAATTGCGCAACTTGGCGTAATAGTTTAATTTTGTAAATGTTGAGTAATGCAAAATTAGTGAAATTTCACTAGATTATGCATGCGTAATGAAAGTTTTGCCTGGGTCTAGTTTTTAGGCCTCAGTTGCTTTATTCTGAAAATAGGCCAGAGCTTTCCTGGGTTTAGGGGTAGTAATGTTTTTTTAGTGTTCAGGGATGGGCAGTGTATAGGGCTAATATGGGGGCTTTATGGTCCATGGCTGGGTAGTATATAGGGGTAGTGCGGGAATGAGAATTTACATATATCTATGTTTTAAAATTAATATAATTTAATTAAAAAATAAATGTCACTGATTAAATAAAGGATAAAGTGCTTTTATAGTTATATATTGAAATAAGATAAGAACTAAAGTTTAAATACCAAAAGAACAACCCTTGAAATTTGGTATGCAGACAGAATATCGAGTTGGAAATATCGACTTACACAAATATTGAGTTGTAAATATCTTGACGCAGAAATATCGACAGCAAGAATATCGTGGTCAAGAATATCAACTTTAAGGTAAGAAATATCGTTTTTAAAAATATCGAAGTCATTAATATCGTTTGCAAAAATATAGTTGTTTAAAATATTGATTTTTTAATTAGTGTTATGTATTTTAGTATGTATTTTAAATGTATGTGATGCATTTTTTGTATAAGTATTGTTTTTGTTTTTTAATATATGTGTTACATTTTTAGTAGTTATCAATTTTATTTTAATTAAATTTTGCAGTTACTTAGTTCCGTAGCGGGTTGTGGGTTTATAGGGGAATAGGGTGGGAAGTAATTTAATTATAATAAATTAATTATTATTTTTCATTTAGTAATATTTATTTAATTTAGATTTTATAGTGTTAATTGTGGGAAGTAATTTGTTATTAATTAATTAGTAATTGGTTGTTAATTAATATTAATTAATTAATTGGTAATTAATTATGGTAATTGTGTTATTTTTTTAGGAGCCGGTTGTGAGGTTTATAGGGGTAAAGAGTGGGAAGTAATTAAATTATCAAAAATAAATGATTTTTTAAAATTTAATATTTATTTATATTAGATTTTATAGTGCTAATTGTAGAAAATAATTTATTAGTAAGTAATTATTAATTGTTTGTTAATTATTAAAAATTAATTAATTGGTTATTAATTATGTTAATTGTGTCATTTGTTTAGGAGCGAGTTGTGCGGTTTATAGGGGTAAAGGGTGGGAAGTAATTTATGTTTAATTGATTAATAATTAGTTGATCATTAATATTAATTCATCAATTGATAATTAATTAGGGTAATTGTTTATTCTTTTTGTGTGTGAGTTTTGGTTTTATAGGTGTAACGTTTAGGGAGTAAATTAATTTTTATCTGTTTTAATTTGTTTTGTAATTAATAATATTTCTTTAATTGATAGTTAATTATGTTAATTATGGAGGTACATTTTTTAAAAATTTAGATGTTTGTTGTGAATTGTGCGGTGTTATAGGGTAGGAAATAAAAAAGATTAAATGTATGTAATAATTAATGTTTTTGTTTATAAATAATTTCTAATTGCAATTCGAGCCTTTTTGCCTTGCCATAAAAAGTTTGAGAGAAGGATGTCCAGTTTATGGTGAAAGTCTTCAGTTAAGATGAGTGGGAGCATGGAAATCAGGTAATTGATAATAGGCGTAATCATCATCTTTATTGTTTCTAATCTCCCCCACCATGTAATTAATTTTGGAGACCATGAATCAAGAAGTTTCGTGATCTTCTCCAACGTTTTCTTTTCATTATGATGGAGTGTATCCATTAAATTACTACCAAAATCGATACCTAAGTATTTTATATATCCCAGTTGCCACGCCAGGCCTGAGTTGCCTAATGTGTCTTTGGTGCAATGAACATTCAGAGGTTTCACCTCCGATTTATCCTTATTGAGTTTGTATCTTGAGTGAATAGTATATTCCCCTATTGTGGACATCAAAGCTTCAATTGAAGGACCCGGATCTTCAGTTACTATCAAAACATCGGCGGCCAGTTTAACCTGAGTATTATTAAACCATACTCCTTTTATATTGGTATTCATCTTAAAGTCTTGTATTAAGGGTTCAAACGCAAAAAGGAAAAGAGATGGTGAAAGAGGACAACCTTGTCTTGTACCTTGTTGTAAGTTAAAAGATTCCGAGAGTAAGCCGTTAATCGCAATACGTGCCGAAGGCGATTGATATAAGGCCATGACCATTTTTATGTAGGATTCTCCCAAGTTAAATGAATGCATGCATTGTTTTAAAAATGACCAAGAAACCGTGTCAAACGCCTTTTCAGCGTCCAGAGTTATTGCTATTGTAGGAACTTGTTTAATTGCAGCGTTTTCTAAAACATGGCATAACAATCGAGTATTGTCATTGGACATACGGTTTTTAAGAAAGCCAATTGAGAATTACTTATCAGGTGTGGGAGAATCGTGTTAAGTCTTGTGGCTAAAATTTTTGCATAGATTTTACAATCAACATTAATGAGAGATATTGGCCTATAGTTCTTTGGTAATAGTGATTCCTTCCCTTCTTTAGGTATAACTATTATGTTGGCTTCCGACATGGAGTTAGTAGTGTGGCCTGTACTAGCTATATTATCAAAAACATTTAGCATAGTTGGATGTAATAAATCTGTAAAAGTTTTATAGAAAGTGGCTGTGAACCCGTCAGGACCCGGAGCCTTATTATCTTTCAGAGATTTAATCGAGTTTGTCAATTCCAATGCGCTGATTGGTTTCCCTAAATCAAGTTTATCAGCTTCGGACAGCTGAGGCAGATTCAATTTGTTCAAATAGTGGGTACATTCAACTAATTTAAATTCTTGATTGTTTTTATATAAGTCCTCATAGAAGGTTTTAAAGGCGTTTATTATCTCTTTTTGTTTAGTATATGTTTGATTATTAGCATCTTTAATTGACGCGATAACATTTTGGTTCTGTTTGTGTTTAAGATAAGATGCCAACATTTTGCCTGCTTTATTGGCTTCGCAAAGTTTCAGAGCTTTAAATTTATTCACCCATACTCCCGCCCGTTTACTCAGAATTTTATTATATTCATATTTCTTTTGCGTTAAAAGGTTAAGGGTATTATTATCATTTAACGAATGGGCATGTGTTGATTCCAGGTTTTTAATTTCATGTTCTAACTTAACTAATTCAGAATTAAGGGGCCCATTACGATACCCGGCGTAAATAAATCCGCCAGGCATGGAAGCGGCAAAAATCCGCCCGCACACACCGCCTGAACACCGACCACGCCATTACGATTACACAAACCGAAAACCGCCATTGGCGGAAAAATCACACAAAATACCGCCCGCCAACGTCCGAGTCGGAGTCAAACCGCCCGCCACGGACGGAAACACGCACGACAACACAAAACCGCCCGCCCTCACGGCCGACACACCGCACGTGAAATTACGATCGCACCGACATGAGCGCGGAAAAACCACAAATATACCGCCCGCCAGCGCAAACAACGCCGATGAGAATCGACACGGCAGAAGCCATGGCGCCAACGTACCTGCACAGAAACCATCCGCACACAAAACCAATAGCACACAACATGGCCAACAAGTCCACACAGCAAGGCACGCACAAATACACAAGCACAGTACACATCCCGAAAACACCCCCCGGACAAACAAAAAATACAAAGGCCAGAACCCCAGACACAACACACCTGAAAACAACAGACCATGAGGACACACCCACATAGGTGAGTACAAAAGCAGCACTCCCACAGACCACAACCCCTTGCTACATTGCAAACCAGAGAGGAGAGGAGAGGACACAGTGACACAGCAAGGACAGCAGCACACCACAGAAACGCACACATCACAACCACCACCACCACCACCACCAACACACCACCACTACCACCACCACCAAACACCTGCACCACAAACCCCCTGCACATTACACAACACACACCGCACCAGCACCACAAACACCATGGCACCACAAAGGATGCCCAAGTACACGCCCATTGAGCTGACGGTCATGGTCGACGAGATCATCAAGGTGTACCCACAAATCTATGGGAACATGGTCCAGCACACACCACTAGCCACCAGAAACAGAATGTGGAACCGGATCGTAGACCAGGTCAATGCAGTCGGGACCCTGCCCAGGAACAGAGGAGAAATTAACAAACGTTGGAATGACGTAAAGAGCCTGGTCAAGAAGAAGGAGGGCAAAAACAGAGAGCTGGCTGCCGTCACTGGCGGAGGGAATCCCGCGCTCTTTAAGACCTTCAAAGCGTGGGAGGAGAAGGTGCGAGTCGTAATACATCCGGAGATCCTCGCCGGATTAGCAGGGGAGTGGAGGCTGGTAAGTACAAACCAATGTATACCAGCACACCGCTATGTACTCACATGCGCAACTACCATGCCACAGCTCCCAGGGACAAACACCCCCATGTCCAGCACACAATACACAACACATCACACACACATGCAACAGACACCACCACACACAGCCCAAACCGAACAACTGTAAGATGCGTGGGGACATGTGTACACTCAGCCAGCCACGTAACCACCAACAGGTCCCCAAATATGCCAGAAGCGCCACAACGAGCACCCACCACACCCATGTGTCCGCCACAGCTGCACTAACCGACAAGTAACAGGTAAGTGGCAGGAACACAAAGTGCAGTGGGTGGGACGGTGGACAGCCCAAGTACAACACACACCAGGCCCCAGTCCCACAGCACAGCAAGGAGGAGCATCCCCCACACCCCACAGCCACGTGTCAGCCACCGCAGTGCACAACGACAGCCGAAAGGCAGACATCACGGTCCACAGCAATCGGTGTCAGTGGGTGTCCAGCCACCCCCACGACCCACAACACCCCCCACCCCCACAGACCTGCAACATGGAGCACCCCCGCTTAGAGCCATGTGGCATCCAGTACAGTGCACGCACGAACAACTTGCAGGTGGGAAACTGGACAGGGCTGGATTACTGGAGGCATGAGGACCATAACACGACCAACACATGGGACATGTCACGTAGCAGACGAACACGCAGCACCGCCCACCGTCACGAACAAGTGAACAATGTGCACACGGACATGAACAACAGACTCACACCCCACATGACCCATCACAGACATAGCAACACCCAAGGAGCCACGTCTGCATGCACAAGCCACACTGAATATAGTCCCACACGGCAGCCACTGTGCAACTCATCACACACAACCGAAACACCATTGAAGTCCTGTCCATGTAGCCCCTACTGCCTGTCAACCACACACCCCACAACTACGCCTATGTAAGACAAACAACACTAGACGCAACAGAGCGGAACAACATAAATGCACACGAACACCACTGAACCCATCAAACTCACAGACACACCATGCACATACAACATACCATCCATCCCATCCGTCAGCCCCAGTCTCATGAAAGGCATGTCATCCGCACAGCTGCCACACATACAGCAGTCACGCTAAGATACATGCCCATGACCAACCATGTGCCAGAAGTCAATTAAGCGCACGACACACTGTGAGCAACAACACACAACATGGGCCACACCCCCCCGAGCACTGCAGTGATGCACATGGCACAGGGCAGCACGCACACCAAGGAGATGGGACAACTGCAATACGTTGGCTGGCACACAACTATCACTCACTCATAACGATGCGTCCAATGCCATGTCCAGTAATCACAACAGACAGCAAATATGCAGGCCATGTCAAGCATGCACACACCTCAAACCATGCACTGTCATGCTGCCACAACACATGTCACGTTTGGCACCCATGGCTCACAGCATGTAACCCAAAAGCATATTCCCTCCCAAATGCGAATCTGGGGCATGGCCCCCATGTTGCCATATGCGTTCCTAAGCGTTCCATTTGAACCCCAAAAGCATATCCCCTCCCAAATGCGAATCTGGGGCATGGCCCCCATGTTGCCATATGCGTTCCTAAGCGTTCCATTTGAACCCCAAAAGCATATCCCCTCCCAAATGCGAATCTGGGGCATGGCCCCCATGTTGCCATATGCGTTCCTAAGCGTTCCATTTGAACCCCAAAAGCATATCCCCTCCCAAATGCGAATCTGGGGCATGGCCCCCATGTTGCCATATGCGTTCCTAAGCGTTCCATTTGAACCCCAAAAGCATATTCCCTCCCAAATGCGAATCTGGGGCATGGCCCCCATGTTGCCATATGCGTTCCTAAGCGTTCCATTTGAACCCCAAAAGCATATCCCCTCCCAAATGCGAATCTGGGGCATGGCCCCCATGTTGCCATATGCGTTCCTAAGCGTTCCATTTGAACCCCAAAAGCATATCCCCTCCCAAATGCGAATCTGGGGCATGGCCCCCATGTTGCCATATGCGTTCCTAAGCGTTCCATTTGAACCCCAAAAGCATATTCCCTCCCAAATGCGAATCTGGGGCATGGCCCCCATGTTGCCATATGCGTTCCTAAGCGTCCCATCTGAACACCAAAAGCAAAGTACAAACCAGACCCAGGATGGGCCAGGAGCCCGCATACACCAGAGTCACAATAAGTAGGGGCACAGCAACACACCCATCGGCATGGCCAATCCGTCCCATGCCACATGTGCACAGCACACAGTCCCATTGCCAAGCACACACAACTACAGATGCTACAGCCACACACGCCTCCGGGAAACCCATGTACGAGATTGCACGAACTGTCAATGTCAGACGACAAATACATACTTCGCCAGGTGCAACACAATAACAAATCTCATTCTCTCCACAGGTGACGAACTGCTGGATGCTGGGGATGGAGCCAGCAGCCAGCACAGCCAGCCTACAAGCCCCCAACGAGGACACACGGATCTGGAGGATCTGTCCTCCTCTTCGGACACGGACCACCAAGCAGGCCCATCTGGTGTGGCAGGGCCCAGCCGCTCCCCAGGACCCCTCCTACCCACCAACCCATCATCCAGGGCTGCTGAACATTCCCAGCCCCCTGCTGCCACTGTCGTTGCGGCCACACCCACGGTCATTGTGGCCACTACCACTGCCGCAACCGCCACCATCGCCGCACCGACCACCACCGCCGCCACCACCGCCACGTCTTCGCTGGCACCAGCCCCAGCGCAGGTGGTGGCCCGGCCGACTGGATCCACCCTGGGAGCCACAGCGAGGACCGTGGTGAGCAATGTGGCTAGTGGGCAGGCCGGTGGCAGCAGGACTGGTAGGAGGAGCAGGGTCAGGGAAACGCCAGCCTCCCCTGGGAGCCATGCCCTGCCTCAAATGGCCAGAGTCCTTGGGGCCTATGAAGAGGCCCAAGGACAATGGGTCCGGTCTGCTTCAGACACGCGTGAGGTGCTGGGGGTGCTGAGGTCCATGGACGCCCGTATGGGCCAAATCGTGGACCTCATGGGCCAGCTGGTGGTGGCGGTGAGGTCACAGCCAGGGACAGCAGCTCCCCCTCCGCCACCACCTGCCGGGGCGCAGGGTGGAGCAGCAGTGTCCAGTTCCCCTGCGTCCACTGCCAGTGAGCACACCTCAACCACCAGCATGTCGCAAGCAGGCACCCCCCCTCGCAAACGTGGAAGGGGCCGTCCGAAGTGGAAACAGATCTCCCAGGAGGACTTCGCACGCTCCAAGCGCAAGTGAGGCAGCCAGCCAGCCTTCCGCCAGCCTTCCTTGACCAGCCACTGCATTGACTTGGACTACGATCCCACTCCACACAGCCATCTGGATTGCATGTGTGTGTTGGACTATGGACATAGAACCAGTGGGTACACCCTGATCATCACGCAGCCATGACCGACAGCTCATTGTCACTGCACGCACCACTTTTGTCATCACCTTACACACAATCACATGTCACAGTTTGTAATAAATGCACCTTTTTCACTAACTGCTGTTTGTGCCCTGTGTTTTATTTGTACGGAATACAACGGCCACCTTGGGCGGAAAGGCACCTGATGCGTGGCATGGCAATTGAATCCGGAGGGCCTGTAGGGACCTAGGGGTGGGAGACAGAACAGGAGCACATTCAATGAGTGTGTCACACACCCATCACACAGTACATGTCAACAACTACAAGCAATGTACACACATCGCACAGAGCAATAGGGCACAATGCCACAGCCACCAACAGTGGCATACTACCCTGGCCATGGAGCGTTGACACACAGCACGCAGTGAACAAACGGCCACCCTGACACAGCACACACACACCTGCACAGATACAGCCACATCAGCCGTCGTACATGGACACTCACCGTCAAGTGAAGTAGCGGGCGATGAGCTGCTGCCGCACATTACCAGCTTCCTCCTCTCCGCTGTCCTCCTCACTCGAGCTGTCCTGGTCTGCGGGCTGGGGCCCTGGTTGATCTCCGTCATCCACGATGAGGGGGATCTGCTTCCGAATGGCCAGATTGTGCAGCATGCAGCACGCCACCACTATCTGGCACACCTTCTGTGGGGAGTACGCCAGCGCACCCCCGGTGCGGTCCAGGCACCTGAACCTGGACTTGAGGAGGCCAAAGGTACGCTCGACCACACGTCTGGTCCTCCCATGTGCCTCATTGTAGCGATCGTCTGCTGGGGTGCGAGGATTCCTCAATGGACTGAGCAGCCATGCCCCATTCGGGTACGCAGAGTCACCTGGGTGTGAGGGACACAGAGAACCGTTGCAATTCCAACTGGACAGGGGACAGCATCGCACAACCAGCACGCTACACCACTCCACATACTCACCGACAATACAGGCACGATCCTGTTGCATATTGGACATCAGTCGTGGCAAGATGCTGTTGCGCATTATGTGTGCGTCATGGGCCGAGCCTGGGAACTTTGCACACACGTGGGTGATCACCATGTCCGCAAGGCACACCACTTGCACATTCAGGGAGTGCGTGTGCTTCCTGTTGCGGTACAGGTGCTCAGTGGCCTGTGGTGGAACAAGGCCGACATGTGTGCAGTCAATGGCTCCAACGACGTGTGGGATTCTGCCAAGGGCATAGAATGCACCCTTCACTGCCGCCAATTCACGAGCCCTGGGGTAGCGGATGTACCTGTTTCGGTACAGCATCATGGCTGCCAGTACATCCCTCAGCACCTTGCTGAACATGGGCTGGGACATCCCTCCTCCAATGCCCACTGTGTGCTGGAATGACCCAGTGGCGAAGAAATGCATGGCGGCCATCACCTTAGCCGTGGGGGTGACAGCAGTCGGATACACCCTGCGGGGACGGAGATGGGGTTCTAACATGGCACACAGTCGATGCAGGGTTGGCCTGTCCAGCCGAAACTTCCTAATAACCTCTGTATCGTCCATGTCCGCCAGCAATTGGTATGGGCGGTCAATGTTCGGTCTCCGCCTAGGGACAATGGCAGAGGACACATGTCAAAGCAACACGACACATAGCAATTTCGCATACACATCACTGACATGACTGAGCAAGCACATGAGCCACAGCCCAGCTGTCAAGCTGGGACGGCACGGCCACAATACACTTACACAGGTCTCCCAACAATGGCAATGGCTAGTGATACAAACCACTGCCATGTGCATGCACATGGGGATCTAGGCCCCAATGACTTGCGGGGCGTGCTGATGGGGACTGACTGCATATCCGTCAAGCGGCAACGCCACGGCAACATGAATGTCTGCTGAGCATGGAACTGCTTCCGCGGCTGGATGAGTATGGCACACGACGACGACGATGTGGGCACAGGCTGAGCGGCCAAAACAAGTGAGACCTGTGGCACGAGGGGATATGAGACAGTAGTAGGTGTCAGCACTGCACCCTATGTACAGCACTGTACGGATCACACCTCCCGAAACATTGACAGGTGTCCACATTGACAGCCCCATGCCAAGACGGCTGTGTGCTTGCAGTCACACGTCACAGGTGAGAGGTTACATTGCACGTGCCAGGTGGCAGACGTACATAGTGGGAGCTGGCATGTGTGTGCATGTGTCTCCTGTTCAGGATCCACCAGATGGGCGCTGACTCTGTACTGACCATTGGACACAGCATGTTCCGTGGAAGGCTTGTGTGTGTGGGATGGTGGCACTGGATGTGCCTCCGTTGGGTGGGGGGCCATGCACAGGGCGGGTACGTCGATGATTGCGCATTGTTGGTCACGGTGGGTGCACCAACTGAAGATGTGTTGCCCTGTGTTCAATTCCTATGTCCGCATGATGATGGACTGTAGATGTGGGCAGACTACACATTGGTCGATGTGCTGTCTATATGCATGTGCCTTCACACCAGGCACAGCTGCCCCTGCACATGTGACCCCTGCTGGACTCGCTGCTGGGTCTGTGGAGCTGATGCACCTTCTGCGCGTGGGGCGGACAGCTCTCCTCACTTCCCTCATTGCGCATGTCATGACTTTGCCGCAGGTGACATGGATCATGGAGGGCCCACATGTACGCGTGGGTAGGCTACACATGATTGTACACTGGTCGCCACCCCCAGTCAGTGTTTCGAATGGGAAGGTTGTCGTGCTGGTGGTATGTTCGATGTGGCGGATGGGCGGGCCTAGGTGCGGGCTTACATTCCGGACATGGGGGGTAGTTGGATTGGCGACTAGTTGCAGTACACACGGGACACGTCTCTTCCTTTCCACATCTGGGTCATCCCTTGTACTTACTGACAGTGATACAGTCATCTTCGCCCCAGCCCTCATGTCCTCCCCTCGCTCCCCCAATATGCATGCTCACCTGCGAGGCTAGCGCCTGCACAGGCAGCCCCAAGCTCGCACCAGAGAGGGCAAGGAGTGTATGTGTGGGTCCAGTTGCACGAGTGGGCTGTCTCAGGGTATGATGTGTGGCGGGACGCCGTCCACCTGCGTGGTGCCCCAAATGGAGACCCGGCCTGCATGGACTATGCATCACAGTCTTCGCCTTCCGGATCCGCCACCTGCGACACCCAGTGGCTGTGGCTGCCCTTGCGGCCAGGCCGCGTCCGTCTGCGGCTGATGGCCCACACATTCACTCTTTGGCCTCTCTGGGGAGGGCTCGGGGGTGGTGGCGCACGCGCTTGCACTTAGTCGCAATGGCATGTGGCGTGGTTGGTATGATGGGCAATGGATGGGATGGTGCGAGCCACCTCCCGTGACGTCAGTGCTGCTCGTGCTGTGGTGCGTCCCCCTACACTTCCATTTGACTTGTGCCATGCTAGACGTTGAGGTTCTATTGCCTGCGTGATATGACCAGGAGGAGCGCGAGGAGACCTCTCACACACCATGCTCCACTGCCATCCCGTGCCCTGTATCGCCTGTGCGGATTGACTATGTTGGGGTTACACCTGGTCGACTGGGGCTGTGTGTGCCTAGTCAAGGGGCATGGCGGGCGCACAACAGGATCCAGCTTGTCCACAGAGGGTGGGCTGAGGTGCGCCTGGTACCGCTTTGTACGTGTGCCCGGCTGCTGTGCACACACGTGTTCACTCCCCCCGACAGGTGTCCTCTCACAATGCCCAGGGAAGCGGTGGTGTACTGTTCATGACCCCTCCCAACACGGCGTGCTCCAACTTGGCATGTGCGCATCTACCCGTCACACCCACCCACCTGAGCACTGCGTCCATACGACTTCACACGACACATGTGTGTCTTCCACAGTAGTGCTACTCATTTGCGTTGACATCCAATACCAGTGGACTACATGGTCATGTCACGACTGCCGTGTACTTCACATACTCTCATCCTCTCTCATTCGTACTTGTGAAATGAGTCAGCGGAGACAGTTTTGGTTTCAAACATTATATTGAGTCTTCTGTCCTCTGTGATGCAGTATAGTGGACACTACTGGCAGCGGAATACATGTTGAGGATATACTGAGCATGATTGCAAATGGGATAGGGTGTGGGGTTACATGTGATTGGCTGTTGCATGTGGGATGTGGGCTTCAGAGTGACATCTGCTTGGCCAAGGCTGTGCTAATGTACATTTACGTATAGCTGCGGAGCTGCGGACTTTGACACAGACGGTATACATGTAGCCTACCAGACCGCTTGGCATCATGGGCACAGTCCATCTCAGTTCCATGTGACAGGTTTGCTGCGGTTGTTCCTCATGCACGCGTGCATGTGAGATGACATCAGGGCATGTGCTTGCGTGCATGCAGCGGCGTGCCACTTGTTGTTGCACTGTGGTGGTTACTGGACATGTCACAGTCACTGGGGTCGTGTTGTTGTTGTATGCACTTGTCGTCCATGCAAAGGTCCTGGTATGGGATTCCCGGGGCGGGGGTGGGAGGGGTGCAGCACCCACAGACTCCAGGCGACCTATTCATGTCCACTGAGCGGTGTGTGTGTCCATGGGCGCTGGATCCATGTCGTGTCCTGGTTGTTCGTGCAGTTCCGTCCATGTGGGTGCGATACACAGAGCCCATGCCACTGCCTCCCACGATGCATGCGGTGTTCCTGGATGTGATGGGGAACAGTGTGCATGTCCCGGTCATATCCGATGTCATGGCGATGTCGTTGATGGTGTGGTTACAGTTGCCGGTCGTTTGGTATGGCTGTTGTGGTGGTGACTGGCCAGTCCGTGCGGAAGCTAAGCATGGGTGCGGGGTTGGACATCATAGGTCACTCGGGGAACCTGCGTTGTGGTCCGACGAATTTACAGGTTGTCAGGTATGCGATGCCGTCCAGCAGGGCTTCCATGTCATTGGTGGTGTACATGTTTGCCAGCCAATGTAGCGGATGGTGGCTGTCAAGGTGTTGTTCGTAAGTTGTCCCTTGGAGGACCATGATGGGGCATGCTGGGTGACATTCGATGTAGCTGTTCTCGATGATCCGTCGTGTGGAGGCACAGTGGTCCCATTTCAGTGCGGGTGCGATGTTGGCCACATACGCCATGCCCCCATAGGCAGAGCAGGCCCTGTCGTGTGCGTCCAGAGGGAGGAGTAGTGGTAGCAGGTCCGCCTTCAGACATGCCGGGTTGGAGAGGCATATCTCGACGGGATGCTGGTAGGGACACCTCCGACAGTAGAAGACGGGCATGACGCAGCTGAACAATGTGATGCGGTAAGTCAGTCGGTAACTTACGTTCAGCAGGGACAGGAGATCGCATCCCAATGTATGGAACAGGTTGGTTTTGTACAGCTTGAGCTGTTCGGCGTAGTTGGGTAGGTGTGTTGCGGTTGCCATTTCGCAGCGGTTCGTTGAGGTGGCGTGCTCCGGCTGTGTGTGCAGTCTGCAATGTGCACGCTCCGAGGTTGCTGTGAGCTCTGTGTAGTCGTAGGGAGACAGGACTTGTGTTCTGTTGGCTTGTTTGGAGGACACGGGCCCTCTTCCCACATGCTTCTCAGACAGTTCAAGGTCAGTGATGTGTGACTCCTTCCAATTAACTTGCATGTGGCCGACATGGGGGAGTGTTTTCTTCTTTCTTCCCCGTCCGTTGTGTGCTTCTGTGATATGCGCTATCTGCCCTGTGGTCGGTCTCCTCGGCATGCCTGTGTTGGTCTATTCTTGGACAATGGCTGTATTCACCGGCTTCTGTCGTAGGGCTGTGGTTTCGGAGTTGGAATGGAAGGTCATTCAGTGCTGTCTGCTCTCCCTTGTGTGGGCGGCAGGCTGCCTTTCCGCTCTGCGTTGGGCCTTGTGTGTGAATGTTATTCTTGGGCCACATGTTGTCGGTCCCCGGGCTCTTTGGTGTTCCGTTTTATATGTCTTGTTCATATGTGCAGGGTGGTATGGGTGTTTCTGTGTGGTACTGGCGTTCCTCTTCCCGAAGGGGCCCTGCTTCTCCTAGTTGGTGTTGCCACCGCTGTGTGCTACGCCATGTTTGTTACACTGGGGTGTGTCCTGCTGTTGCGTGTCTTCACTGACATGTATGCGTCGGTTGTGTGGCGTTGGGTGTTGTCCGTGAATTGGGCGTTGGGGACATGTCTGTGGCAGGCCTGTCACGTGTCATGTGCGTTCGGGGTGGGGCTGATGTGTGTGCTGCTTGGTTGTGTCCCTGTGTCTGTGTGCGACGCATGCATGGCGCTGCGGTTGGCCTCTGCGTTGTGCGCATGTGTGGCGGCGTCATCGGCGCTTTGGGGCCGTGACGGGGTCGTTGGTTCCTAGTCCCAGGTGGTGTGTACACATGTGTTCCGCGATGTTACGATTTGGCCTGTGTGTCATATGTGGATGCAATGGTGGATGTGTAGTGTACACGCGCTGGTGGGGGGTTGTCCTCTTTTTCCGCCCTTGCACTGTGTGCGCTGTTTGCGTGCACTTGTTGTGTGTGTGCCTACCTGCGTCTCCGCGGTACGTTGCGTCCTTGGTGGTGCATCAGCAAAAGCATGGGGAGGGCCTGCAGTGCTGGATTCATGCTCGGGGAGCCGCTTCTTCGTTGTCCGTGCTCGGCATCCGTGTTACCGCTTCGGTTTGTCGTACGGTATCTCTTGGCCATGGGAGCCGTTTGTTTGCGGCATCGTAATTTATGCGCCGGGCGGGACGTGTTTCGTCGGACGGTGTGTGTCAGTTGGGCTGCGCCGCTACGTGTACGGGCGCACTTTGATGGCGGACGGTGTTGCTGGCTTGCCGGCGGTGTTTGGCCTACTTTTCGCATCGTAATTGGACGGGCGTGTGGACTGCTGCGTGCCGGCGGTAACTGGTGCTTTTTGCATCCGCCAGCACGGCGGTGGTGCTTCCGCCCGCCATCGTAATGTGCCCCTAAGTTTTTTGTTGATTTTTGTTTTAATTTCAATGATGACCCCCCCTGATAGTTACCTTCAGTGCGTCCCAAAGAGTATTTACATTAGTCTCTGGGAGATCATTATGTTTAAGATAGTCTGAAATTGCAACTTCAATTTTCTTTTTGTCGTCAGGATCCGATAAGACGTTGTTGTTAAAACGCCATCTTTTGGGTGAGGGTTCATTATGGCTGCCTGCCAATTTAACGCTGATGCATGAATGATCGGACACTAGCTTGGGCGAGATATCAGAGTGATCAATGAGATGTGTAAAAGAACCAGATCTAAGTATGTAATCTATTCTGGTGTATAAATTGTGTGGGACAGAATAAAAAGTGTAATCCATGGAATCTGGGTGTTGAAGTCGCCATGCGGCTTTAAGGTTAAACTTAGAACATATGTTTTGGACTATGCTATGCGATCTTGTGACATGATATTTACATGTAGATTGACGATCGATTACCGGATCCATCGGGATATTAAAGTCACCGCCAACTATGATGAGATCATCCTGGGGGAGATTATCTATAGTGTTCCAAATGCCCCCCCAAAAATTTGGATCATCTATGTTAGGGCCGTATATATTTACAACATGTATGAAATCTTCCCCTTTCTTCAACTGAGTGACCAATAATCTACCTTCACTATCATGTGATTGTGAGATCAGGGAGATATTGGCTTTCCTTGCTATAAGGGTGATCACTCCCTTCTTTTTGTGATCTGCCAGTGAGCATGAAACCTGAGATATCCAATTATGCTTAATGAACGTTGTATCTTCTTCGGATAGCTTTGTTTCTTGTAATAATATAATGTCCCCTTTCGCTTTGGCTAAATAGTCAAAAAATTTCCGGCGTTTAATCGGATGATTAAGCCCTTTAACATTTAGAGAAACAATGTTGAGATCTTCTGTAATATTATATGTTTTAGTTTGAACCATCACATATGTCAATGAAGATAAAATGTACAACTTTCAAGTGTTGTATATGGTGTGTTGAGTAACGACATAACCGATAAGTCAATCGAAAATAAACAATAGATGCATAAGGGTTAATTAGATTAAGAACAAACAACATAAAAGCACTGACATCAAGCATGAGACAAACATAACATAGGAACTCTTGTTCAATCAAAGCGAAGCATATCAAAATCAATAATGAAAAAGAAATCGAAAACAGAAAAAAAGAAAATAAAGAAATAGATAAGAAACAACTGAGAATACCCAAGGAACAATTCACAAAAGTCCCAGTTCCATCATGCAAACCTTGGGAATCCTCAAACCCCCTCCCCACTCCCCCCACCCTCCCCACCCATCCCTGCATACCTCGAATGTAGGAGGTGCGACGACAGGAGCGTCAAACTGTCGAACGGAGAATTACTTATCTTAAAATGCTTAAATTTCCGGAATATACCTTAAATAGGCAGGTTATACGTTATAGAGCATAGCAATGTAATTTAGCAACTTAGCTCAAATAAATGCCAAAAAAAGAGGCAAAAACAACATTGACTGTGTAAGACTTAAGAGCAAAGATACCCATGGGAAAAATATAGTCCTACACTTTAAACACTATGAAAAAGGTATACAGTGTCAACAATAAACTATCACTTTATCATAGAAACCTGTCAATGCTTGAAAAGCTGACCTCAAAATTACCTTCTAATCCCTACTTGGGTTAATGAATGGTCAATAGTCATCCTTCTCTCAAAATTTTTATGGCAAGGCAAGAAGGCTCGAATTGCACTTAAAAAACTAAGGCTGGACAAATCCTTAGGTAGAGTTAATTTAGCCGACTTTAAATTATGTCAAACAGCATTCTTGGCCAAACAGGGTTCTTATTGGATCTTGCCTCCTATCAATTATACTCCGGTGTGGCTAGTTGTTGAAAAAGCTCTTCTAGAGAATCTTAACCCCCTTGCCCTGCTTACTTCTAACCAAATGTCTCTATGTAGGTCCAAATCTATTTTCAAAAATACGAAAATGGCGCTTCTAAAGTAAGACAAGAAACTAGATTCAAGTATAAAGGGGTCTACGATGGAATCTATATGGTATAATCGTAATATTTTATACAAAGGGAAATGTTTAAATTTTGACACTTGGATCAATGAGGGTATATTCTTTCCCTATCAGCTAGAACACTCATCGTATCCCATTACATTTGCGGAGCTTCAGTCTAGATACAAACTAGACAACATTGAGTTTTATAACTTTTTAAAAATCAGAGCCGCACTAACAAGAGCCAAATTACATAACTCACCTCCATCTCTACCTTTTTTTGTGTCACAGTTTAATAAGTTAGGTCACCAAGTATCACATATTTACAAACTCCTTTGCCCCAAAACCTCGAATCTCAACAAAAAACTCACAACTTTCTGGGAGACACAGTCTTCTAACCCATTACCTGTCTCTATTTGGCCTCAAATTTGGTGTTCTACAACCCGTAATAAAAGCTCCCCAGTTTTGTCTCAAACTAAATTTTGGCTTTTACATAAAGCATTTTGGACGCCCGCTCAGCTGCACTCTCAACACCTTCGTGATGATCCTATTTGTTGGAACTTCAAAGAAGAAACTGGCGATCTAGCCCACCTTATACTACATTGTAAGGCCGTATTGACTTTTTGGGACAGCGTTTTTGCTTTCCTCTCAAATTTATTCAACTGTACGTTAATGAGAGAATTTTCCACTTTGGCGACTGGCTTTTTGACAGTTGATGCAGGTAATGATGCAGATAAAGCCCTATTAGACCTTGTATTCACATCAGCAATAAAAATGGTTTTAAATAATTGGAAAGATACACACAAGACCTCATATAAAGGGTGGTTGAATTGGATTATTCATCTCAGGGGCGCAGATAACATCGCTTTACAGAATTCTCTTTGGAAACCCCCGACCAGGTCTATGTGGAGCACTCTAGATGTGTACTTTACCACACATAAACCACTGTGATCACTTCACTAATTATATTTCTAAAAGAGTCTTTCAAGTTAAATTTTTACCCAGGACATATTGTTTCTTAAAGATGCATAATTATAGTTGACAATTTATGTTATTTTTTCCTATTAAATGATTTATTGCAGAACTCTTTTTCTCTTATAGGTATGCTGACATACTTCCTAGTTGAAGCTATAGTTTTCTAAATGTTTTTAACAGTTTTCTTCATATTATTTTTCTTCTTCCTTTTTATTATCTATTTTTTTCTTTGCTTTCCTTTTCTGTCTGCTTCCTTTCTTCTTTCTCTCTTTTTATTATTGTGCATGGTTTTCGTTAATCACCCATAAGTGTACAATATTTTATTTTCATTGGTGCTCTGTATTTACATTTTTCATCTATATATGGTTTGGAATCATATTTCTTATGCTTATATTGTCAAGTTGTCTATTCTACCCAGATGTAGCATTGAACCAGATTGCAATTCTGTACGCTTTACTAATTGTGTTTTATTTTTGTTGTATTAAGAAAATTTAATAAAATTCTTGAAATTAAAAATAAATAATTTCTAATGAAAAATAGTTATTTGTTTGTAAATGATTTTTTAATTTATTTAATATAATATTTCTAGGTATTTGTCATATCTATTTAATATTATATTATGTTCCTATTTTTTAGATTTTTTAAATATGTTTATATATTTTTCATTTTTTAAATATTTTGTGTTGGTGATATTTTGTTTGTTTTTAATTTTGAACTGACTGGAGTGGGAATAGTAATTTTTACCCCTCCGCTATCCAACACTTTCCCTAGTGTTGCACTAACTGGAGTGGAAATAGTATTTTCTACCCCTCTGCTATTCAACACTTTCCCTACTGTTGCACTCACTGGAGTGGAAATAGTAATTTTTACCCCTTTGCTATCCAACACTTTCCCTACTGTTGCACTCACTGGAGTGGGAATAGTAATTTTTACCCCTCCGCTATCCAACACTTTCCCTACTGTTGCACTCACTGGAGTGGGAATAGTCATTTTTAGCCCTCCGCTATCCAACACTTTCCCTACTGTTGGACTAACTGGGGTGGGAATAGTAATTTTTAACCCTCTGCTATCCAACACTTTCCCTACTGTTGCACTCACTGGAGTGGGAATAGTAATTTTTACCCCGCCGCTATCCAACACTTTCCCTACTGTTGCACTCACTGGAGTGGGAATAGTCATTTTTATTCCTCTGCTAGCCAACACTTTCCCTACTGTTCCACTAACTGGAGTGGGAATATTAATTTTTACTCCTTCTCTGTCCAACACTTTCCCTAGTGTTGCACTCCCTGGAGTAGGAATAGTAATTTTTACTTCTCCGCTATCCAACACTTTCCCTACTGTTGCACTCACTGGAGTGGGAACAGTAATTTTTACCCCTCCGCTATCCAACACTTTCCCGACTGTTGCACTCACTAGAGGAGGAACAGTAATTTTTACCCCTCCGCTATCCAACACTTTCCCTACTGTTGCACTCACTGGAGTGGGAATAGTAATTTTTACCCCTCCGCTATCCAACACTTTCCCTACTGTTGCACTCACTGGAGTGGGAATAGTATTTTTTAACCCTCCGCTATCCAACACTTTCTCTACTGTTGCACTCACTGGAGTGGGAACAGTAATTTTTACTCCTCTGCTATCCAACACTTTCCCGACTGTTGCACTCACTAAAGAGGGAACAGTAATTTTACCCCTCTGCTATCCAACACTTTCCCTACTGTTGCACTCACTGGAGTGGGAATAGTAATTTTGACCCCTCCACTATCCAACACTTTTCCTATTGTTGCACTCGCTGAAGTGGAAAATTTAGGTTCAAAGACTTTTAAACAGTTTAATGTTTTAATTTATAATTTAATGTTTTTTTAATTAGATTTTATGTTATTGGTGTATGAATATATATATATATATTTATTTGTACATTTTCATATATACAATTATAAAATAAATTAAAATAAATAGTTTATTAATTGTTTTAAAGTAAATATATATATATATTACATTTTATATACGTATGTTTAATTTTTTTTAATTAAATTTATTTGTTATATTTGTTAAAATGCATATTAAATCTACTTTATTTTTTCAAAGTTAATCTTATTATTTAAAATATTTAATATGATTTTTTATACATATATTAAAATCAATATTTTGTACAACTATATTTTTTACATCAATATTTTTTTCCGATAGATTTGTACTTACCATTATAAATATAGGATGTTGATATTTTTGACTTCGATATTTATAACTCGATATTTGTGTATGGGGATATTTTGGGGGTCGATATTCTATCAGTGAATCTGAAATTTGCCAGTTATAGTTTAGTGAACTAACTATGGGGCCCATTACGATGGCGGGCGGAAGCACAACCGCCGTGCTGGCGGATGCAAAAACCACCAGTTACCGCCAGCACACAGCAGTCCACACGCCCGCCCAATTACGATGCGAAAAGTAGGCCAAACACCGCCGGCAAGCCAGCAACACCGTCCGCCATCAAAGTGCGCCCGTACACGTAGCGGCGCAGCCCAACTGACACACTCCGTCCGACGAAACACGTCCCACCCGGCGCATAAATTACGATGCCGCAAACAAGCGGCTCCCACGGCTAAGAGACACCGCACGTGAAAGAGAGGCGGTAACACGGACGCAGAGCACGGACAACGAAGAAGCGGCACCCGGGCATGAATCCAGCACTGCAGGCCCTTCCCATGCTTCTGCTGATGCACCACCAAGGACGCAACGTACCGCGGAGACGCAGGTAGGCACAAACACAACAAGTGCACGCAAACAGCGCACACAGTGCAAGGGCGGAAAAAGCGGACAACCCCCACCAGCGCGTGTACACTACACATCCACCATTGCATCCACATATGACACACAGGCCAAATCCCAACATCGCGGAACACATGTGTACACACCACCTGGGACTAGGAACCAACCACCCCGTCACGGCCACAAAGCGCCGATGGCGCCGCCACACATGCGCACAACGCAGAGGCCAACCGCAGCGCCATGCATGCGTCGCACACAGACACATGGACACAACCAAGCAGCACACACATCAGCCCCACCCCGAACGCACATGACACGTGACAGGCCGGCCACAGACATGTCCCCAACGCCCAATTCACGGACAACACCCAACGCCACACAACCGACGCACACATGTCAGTGAAGTCACGCAACAGCAGGACACACCCCAGTGTAACAAACATGGCGAAGCACACAGCGGCGGCAACACCAACTAGGAGAAGCAGGGCCCCTTCGGGAAGAGGAACGCCAGTACCACACTGAAAAACCCATACCACCCTGCACATATGAACAAGACACATGAAACAGAACACCAAAGAGCCCGGGGACCGACAACAGGTGGCCCAAGAATAACATCCACACACAAGGCCCAACGCAGAGCGGAAAGGCAGGCTGCCGCCCACACAAGGGAGAGCAGACAGCACTGAATGACCTTCCATTCCAACTCCGAAACCACAGCCCCACGACAGAAGCCGGTGAATACAGCCATTGTCCAAGAATAGACCAACACAGGCATGCCGAGGAGACCGACCACACGGCAGATAGCGCATATCACAGAAGCACACAACGGACGGGGAAGAAAGAAGAAAACACTCCCCCATGTCGGCCACATGCAAGTTAATTGGAAGGAGTCACACAGCACTGACCTTGAACTGTCTGAGAAGCATGTGGGAAGAGGGCCCGTGTCCTCCAAACAAGCCAACAGAACACAAGTCCTGTCTCCCTACGACTACACAGAGCTCACAGCAACCCCGGAGCGTGCACATTGCAGACTGCACACACAGCCGGAGCACGCCACCTCAACGAACCGCTGCGAAATGGCAACCGCAACACACCTACCCAACTACGCCGAACAGCTCAAGCTGTACAAAACCAACACGATACATACATTGGGATGCGATCTCCTGTCCCTGCTGAACGTAAGTTACCGACTGACTTACCGCATCACATTGTTCAGCTGCGTCATGCCCGTCTTCTACTGTCGGAGGTGTCCCTACCAGCATCCCGTCGAGATATGCCTCTCCAACCCGGCATGTCTGAAGGCGGACCTGCTACCACTACTCCTCCCTCTGGACGCACACGACAGGGCCTGCTCTGCCTATGGGGGCATGGCGTATGTGGCCAACATCGCACCCGCACTGAAATGGGACCACTGTGCCTCCACACGACGGATCATCGAGAACAGCTACATCGAATGTCACCCAGCATGCCCCATCATGGTCCTCCAAGGGACAACTTACGAACAACACCTTGAGAGCCACCATCCGCTTCATTGGCTGGCAAACATGTACACCACCAATGACATGGAAGCCCTGCTGGACGGCATCGCATACCTGACAACCTGTAAATACGTCGGACCACAACGCAGGTTCCCCGAGTGACCTATGAAGTCCAACCCCGCACCCATGCTCAGCTTCCGCACGGACTGGACAGTCACCACCACAACAGCCATACCAAACGACCGGCAACTGTAACCACACCATCAACGACATCGCCATGACATCGGATATGACCGGGACATGCACACTGTTCCCCATCACATCCAGGAACACCGCATGCATCGTGGGAGGCAGTGGCATGGGCTCTGTGTATCGCACCCACATGGACGGAACTGCACGAACAACCAGGACACGACATGGATCCAGCGCACATGGACACACACACCGCTCAGTGGACATGAATAGGTCGCCTGGAGTCTGTGGGTGCTGCACCCCTCCCACCCCCGCCCCGGGAATCCCATACCAGGACCTTTGCATGGACGACAAGTGCATACAACAACAACACGACCCCAGTGACTGTGACATGTCCAGTAACCACCACAGTGCAACAACAAGTGGCACGCCGCTGCATGCACGCAAGCACATGCCCTGATGTCATCTCACATGCACGCGTGCATGAGGAACAACCGCAGCAAACCTGTCACATGGAACTGAGATGGACTGTGCCCATGATGCCGAGCGGTCTGGTAGGCTACATGTATACCGTCTGTGTCAAAGTCCGCAGCTCCGCAGCTATACGTAAATGTACATTAGCACAGCCTTGGCCAAGCAGATGTAACCCCACACCCTATCCCATTTGTAATCATGCTCAGTATATCCTCAACATGTATTCCGCTGCCAGTAGTGTCCACTATACTGCATCACAGAGGACAGAAGACTCAATATAATGTTTGAAACCAAAACTGTCTCCGCTGACTCATTTCACAAGTACGAATGAGAGAGGATGAGAGTATGTGAAGTACACGGCAGTCGTGACATGACCATGTAGTCCACTGGTATTGGATGTCAACGCAAATGAGTAGCACTACTGTGGAAGACACACATGTGTCGTGTGAAGTCGTATGGACGCAGTGCTCAGGTGGGTGGGTGCGACGGGTAGATGCGCACATGCCAAGTTGGAGCACGCCGTGTTGGGAGGGGTCATGAACAGTACACCACCGCTTCCCAGGGCATTGTGAGAGGACACCTGTCGGGGGGAGTGAACACGTGTGTGCACAGCTGCCGGGCACACGTACAAGCGGTACCAGGCGCACCTCAGCCCACCCTCTGTGGACAAGCTGGATCCTGTTGTGCGCCCGCCATGCCCCTTGACAAGGCACACACAGCCCCAGTCGACCAGGTGTAACCCCAACATAGTCAATCCGCACAGGCGATACAGGGCACGGGATGGCAGTGGAGCATGGTGTGTGAGAGGTCTCCTCGCGCTCCTCCTGGTCATATCACGCAGGCAATAGAACCTCAACGTCTAGCATGGCACAAGTCAGATGGAAGTGTAGGGGGACGCACCACAGCACGAGCAGCACTGACGTCACGGGAGGTGGCTCGCACCATCCCATCCATTGCCCATCATACCAACCACGCCACATGCCATTGCGACTAAGTGCAAGCGCGTGCGCCACCACCCCCGAGCCCTCCCCAGAGAGGCCAAAGAGTGAATGTGTGGGCCATCAGCCACAGACGGACGCGGCCTGGCCGCAAGGGCAGCCACAGCCACTGGGTGTCGCAGGTGGCGGATCCGGAAGGCGAAGACTGTGATGCATAGTCCATGCAGGCCGGGTCTCCATTTGGGGCACCACGCAGGTGGACGGCGTCCCGCCACACATCATACCCTGAGACAGCCCACTCGTGCAACTGGACCCACACATACACTCCTTGCCCTCTCTGGTGCGAGCTTGGGGCTGCCTGTGCAAGCGCTAGCCTCGCAGGTGAGCATGCATATTGGGGGGGCGAGGGGGAGGACATGAGGGCTGGGGCGAAGATGACTGTATCACTGTCAGTTAGTACAAGGGATGACCCAGATGTGGAAAGGAAGAGACGTGTCCCGTGTGTACTGCAACTAGTCGCCAATCCAACTACCCCCCATGTCCGGAATGTAAGCCCGCACCTAGGCCCGCCCATCCGCCACATCGAACATACCACCAGCACGACAACCTTCCCATTCGAAACACTGACTGGGGGTGGCGACCAGTGAACAATCATGTGTAGCCTACCCACGCGTACATGTGGGCCCTCCATGATCCATGTCACCTGCGGCAAAGACATGACATGCGCAATGAGGGAAGTGAGGAGAGCTGTCCGCCCCACGCGCAGAAGGTGCATCAGCTCCACAGACCCAGCAGCGAGTCCAGCAGGGGTCACATGTGCAGGGGCAGCTGTGCCTGGTGTGAAGGCACATGCATATAGACAGCACATCGACCAATGTGTAGTCTGCCCACATCCACAGTCCATCATCATGCGGACATAGGAATTGAACACAGGGCAACACATCTTAGTTGGTGCACCCACCGTGACCAACAATGCGCAATCATCGACGTACCCGCCCTGTGCCTGGCCCCCCACCCAACGGAGGCACATCCAGTGCCACCATCCCACACACACAAGCCTTCCACGGAACATGCTGTGTCCAATGGTCAGTACAGAGTCAGCGCCCATCTGGTGGATCCTGAACAGGAGACACATGCACACACATGCCAGCTCCCACTATGTACATCTGCCACCTGGCACGTGCAATGTAACCTCTCACCTGTGACGTGTGACTGCAAGCACACAGCCGTCTTGGCATGGGGCTGTCAATGTGGACACCAGTCAATGTTTCGGGAGCTGTGATCCGTACAGTGCTGTACATAGGGTGCAGTGCTGACACCTACTACTGTCTCATATCCCCTCGTGCCACAGGTCCCACTTGTATTGGCCGCTCAGCCCGTGCCCACATCGTCGTCGTCGTGTGCCATACTCATCCAGCCTCGGAAGCAGTTCCATGCTCAGCAGACACTCATGTTGCCGTGGCGTTGCCGCTTGACGAATATGCAGTCAGTCCCCATCAGCACGCCCGCAAGTCATTGGGGCCTAGATCCCCATGTGCATGCACATGGCAG
Source organism: Calotriton arnoldi (assembly GCA_963921515.1). Classification (NCBI taxonomy): domain Eukaryota; kingdom Metazoa; phylum Chordata; class Amphibia; order Caudata; family Salamandridae; genus Calotriton; species Calotriton arnoldi. The sequence continues at coordinate 23 of CAWUFW010022493.1, read as the reverse complement.
TGGTATGTCCCACTTGCCATTGC
>CAWUFW010022492.1:0-94507 GCA_963921515.1 Calotriton arnoldi | reverse complement strand
TAAAATATATATATATAGTATGCAGCAGTAGGAACCTTGTAGGCAGCATGGTAGTCACAGAAGAACCAAACCAGTTGAACACTTGACTAAATTCTTATAGTGATAAGGTTTCAACTTGCCCTACGTACATCTTCCAACAGGGCTCCCCTTCTTCCTCCCTCGATCCAGTACAAACATCTCTGCACTCACAAAACTGTATAGATGTCAGCCACATTCTGGGGTTTCTTGCATATGACCTGCCTTTTTCCACAAAAGGAAGGTTGCCATTTCCCTGGGCAACTTAGAAATAAAGCAGGCCCCAAAATCTTAACATTCTGATCAACAAAAGTGATGCCCTTGCAGGTATTTTATTATCAATTGGTCATGTAATATCCCACTGCCATTACAAATTAGTCTGTACTCCATTTTGTGCTAGACGCATCTTGTGTTATTAATATTAGAATGGAATTGCAATTGACAAGTGCCTGTGGCACTATGCATGCAAACCTTCAAACCACAGACATTTTTCAAAACTAGACTACCTGGGGAGTCCAGGGTAGTGTGGCTTGCATGGATCCCACATAGTTTTCTTACCTACAATGCTCTGTAAACCTCAAACTTTGCCCGAAACAACGCATTTTCCCTTAGTTTCTGTGATGGAAACTTCCGAAATCTGCAGGATCTACAATATTCCTACCACCTAGCATTACCCCACATGTGCCGATAAAAACACTGCCCCATCTGTGCGGCTGGGCCCAGTGCCCCCAACAGAAATGGATCAAAACAAGGTCAATGGGAGTGCGCTGGCGATACCGCTGCATGATCTGCAATCATGTTGGTATGTTTCATATTATTGGAATGGTAATGATAAATCCTCTTAACTGGTAAAGATGAATTTATCAGTACCCCTTTCAAAATGCACCTTTTAGAGAGATGTACACCAAACAAACTGTTGCCAATGCTGACCATCATTTTACACATACAATAACTTTGAATTACATGGGTGCTCAAATCAATTGACACAGCCACCATTTAATTTAAATTCTGTTCAAACAGCTTCAAAGATAATTTATGTACATCAAAAACAATCTCAATGGACCAACATATATGTAAGAAAACAATTAATGAAATCTTTAGTCAAAACTCGAAAAACACATATTTCACAAACAATTTACAAAAAATGCATGTGACAAAAACACAACACATTACTATTTCGCCTATGTGTAAACTTGTAACAGCAGTTAGTATCCTGATTCTGAATTGATTTGCCAAATGAGAGCCCAACCAATTGTGATCTTTACATAGCTCCTGCCGAAAGGGCTTATGCCATAAGTGGATAAGCAATTTGCAATTCTGTTGTTCATAGCACGGATCTATCATTCACACTGTGCTGTCTTTCCTTCCAGCTCTCTAGACTATGCCACTATCAAAGCATTTCGAACCCTATATGATTTTTGGGTTCTCTACAGGACTCAGAACAAGTGGAACCTCTAAAAGACAAATTGGTGTCTCTTAGTGATTCAGGAGTGTGTACTTATGGAATCAAACATGCTATAGCTATCACCTTCACTGCTTACCTGCGACAAAGCTGTGGACCTGTGTTTTGAACCTCAGATTCTTCTTGTAATGGAATTATCACTGACCTTTTTAACAAACAATATGGAGGGCATTTAAGGGTAACAGACTAAGTCTGCCATACTCTCTGGCAATTAAGGTGCTTGCTAAGAATTTTGTGTGTACTCACTTGTCTTGAGGAATGACTTGCCAGCCTCTTATTGCTGCATTCCATTTTTCTTGTCACATAGTGATGGTTCATCAGATTTGCCGACTGAAATATCTTTGTCCCCAAATCGATCGACATATCCAGGTCTATCTCCCAATCCCCCAACATTGTTGCCCACTTTACCTCAGTTCTCGCCAAGTCATCAAGGAGGGTTTCTATTAAGATTGAATAATAATCCCTAATCCTACCATTACCTCGTTTTATTATTTCCAGTATTGGGATTTTAGCTAGATTGAGGGGCCCACTGGGCAAACACTTAAAATATTCCCTAATCTGCATATATGTATAATCTACCTACTTTACCCCAGATCTTCCGGGCCACCCTTAGGCACTTAAACCATGTCTTTTTATAGTAGCTAGGTTCTAGCTGTCTGAGGAAGATCCCCTCTGCCTCTTTTTCCATAGCTAAATGATAGATAGTGGGCAGATCTATGTCACCACTTCTCATACTATCTGATACAAGCAGAGTGCCCATCTACTGTAGTGGAGCTGCCCAATATTAGAACAGTAGATTCAGGGTGCCCCACCCTCCCCTAAGTTCAAGGGAGCGTCATTGTTTTCAGTGCCCGTCAAGTTTTTTGATAGTTCCATAAAAAATTGGAGAATATTGCATTCCTTTTTTGTATAGTGGTATCTACTAGTTTGAGGGGTATGGAGCGAAACAGATGCAGTACTTTAGGGAATATTTTCATTTTTAATACGTTGGTCCTCCCTACAATTGTCAGATGGAACTTATCTATGCGCCTCAGTTCTGCCCCATACCATCAAACACTGGATCTAAATTTATAGGCCATATAGCATCCATATTTGAGCTTATCCTGACCCCCAGATACATGGCAGACTCTGTTTTACATTGGTCTTGGAAATTGCATTGCTGTGAGCACACTATTTATGTCTTTCCTTTGTTCAGGAGGTACCCAGATTTACTCCCAAATTCTTCCGCCATGCCTTCAACTTCCTTAGCTGCTTTCTCCGGATCTGGTGTGGTGATAGCAATATCATCCCCATAAACCAAAACCTTGGTCTCATATCCATTAGTTATTACAGGTTCAATTGCAGGGTTTTGTAGTATCTGATTGATAAAGGCATTAATGTACATGGCAAAGAGGATTGGGGAGCACGGGCACTCCTGCCTTGTCCCTCTAGCTACCTCGATCTTCCCTGATGTGTTACCCATCACCTGCAGCCGTGCATAGGGCTTATAGTACATCGCACGTATAGCAGTAATAAGTCATGGACCAAACCCTCTCTCTGATAAAACTCCCCAAAGATATAGCAGTAATAAGTCATGGGCCAAACCCTCTCTCTGATAAAACTCCCCAAAGATATTGCAATGCCACCTGGTCAAAAGCTTTTTCGGCATCTAGGAGAATCCCAGCCATATCGCCCCCAGTTACCTCACCTATGTCCAATCGCGAGATAACCCGTCTGATATGGTCTGTGGTCCCCCTGCCTGGTACAAAGCCATGTTGCCACAGTGAAACTAGGTTGTCTATGGTCCTCTGCAGCCGATTAGCTAAAACCTTTGAATACACTTTGGCATCAGAGTTTATTAAGGAGATAGGGTGGTATGAAGCAGGTAATTCTGGTGGCTTCCTCTTGTTAATAAAGACTGCTATATCCATGCCCTGCCATGAGGCGGGTGGGCTTCCACGATACTGCACATCTAGAAAAAGATAATGCATTATTGGAGCCAGCTCATGTTGAAGCAACTTGTATACCTCCAAGGGGATTTTATCCGGACCCGCGGCCTTACCAGAAGACAAGGAGCCTAGAGCATCCACTACCTCTTCCAGTGCAAACTCTTCTTCCATCGCCAAATATGTAGCCTCATCAATTGTGTTAAGTACCGGCTGTTGATCTGCTACTCCCATTAGACTGGATCTAGGGTGGTCCTCTTGATACAGCTCTTTATAAAATTGTTCAAAGACGCTCATGATCTCAGCGAGCCTCGTTTTACACTGCGTCTCACTGTTCTTAATTTGAGTTCTGTTATTTCTGGCAGCTTTCTGCCTTGTGCGCAGGGGAACAGACGTTCTGATGATTCCCCGTATTCATACATCTCTCTCTTGTGTGTTTGATAAATTTGGGCCACTTTTACCTTAAAATAACTATTGATTTCTGTCTTTGTTACAGCCAATTTTGCTGTATGCTCCCTTAGTTCCTCCTCCTGCCCCCCCATTAATCAGTTTCAAATGTTCCACCTCCAATTGGGTCAGCCGTACTGTTAATGAATTGACCTCTTCCCTCTGCTGCTTACGTCATTGACCCACACAACTAATGACCTCTTCCCTAAGCCTAGCTTTGAAGGAATCCCACACTACCCTACGTGAAGCACTATATCGGTTGATGTCAAAGAATTCCTTTACCCATTGTTTTATATAGGAGGAAAGTTTGTCATCATCTATTAGTTACCTGTCGAATGTCCAACTGCCCTGCCTCACCTCTGCCCCCTGCCCTATTACTTCCAGAAGTATCTGATTATGGTCTGAAAAAAGTTGGGGAAGTTTCTTAATTTTTACTACCAGAAAGTAGTCCAGTCACACAAATTTTTTATGTGGGTGAGAAAAATAAATATATCCGGGATAGATAAAATTCTTATACTCCCAGACATCAGTTAAACCATGACTATCCTTAAAAGCAGTTAGTGCTCTATATACTTGGGGCTTCCTCCCATTGTATTTTACCAAACCATTCTTTGAAACCCCAAGATGTATATTCAGATCACCCCATATTATCAAAGGGGTCGGCCAGGAGGCTAGCTCCACTTCTAGATCTTCCCAGATTTTGGGATCATCCTGATTCGACCCATATACTGTCCCTATCGTCTGACTATTGCTCAGCATCCCCACTTGTCTGCTAATGCCCACTTTACTACCCCTGCTTGATGCTTGATATATATGGCTACACCTTTTATCATGGATGTCTGGGTAGAGCATACAGCCAACACATATCCCTTTATCTGAAGGGTATCCTTGTTGCCCCATTGAATATGTGTCTCTTGTAGACAAATTATTTCAGGGTTAATACATTTTAGTATCTCATATACTCTGACTCTTTTGTTTTTGTCAATCAGTCCCCCCACATTTACTGAGCAAATCCTCAATTTAGCCATAATTATTTACGGAAACCTTCCATCTACACCATAGTATTCGAACATTCCTTCCTATCTCATTTTCTTTTGTTTTTCTTTTCTGGATTTTTCCCCGTTATTCTGCTCCTACTCCCCCTGCACCCTCCCACCTTTCTGCCCCACCAAATCCCCTCTTCCCTACCCATGGAAGCTACAGACCGCTGGTCTGTTGTGATGAAGCAGCGCTATACCAAGACCAGTAAGGCCCCCGTTGATAAACCCATTTGTTTTCAACTGTAAAAGAAAAACCACAAAACCCCCAAAGCCCCCCATGAGACAATTACATCATCCTCCCATTACTGTGCTACAGAAGGAAAAAAAGTTAGGAAAGAAAAACTAATTTATAATCAGCACATGTGAAGAAGCGAACCTTGCCATCAGCTAGTACTTTTAGCTTTGCTGGGTTCATGAGGTAGGCCTGGGCACCCTTTGCCTGAAATGGATTGATCATCTGCCTCAGCTTTCAGCGCCTCTCGACAGTTACGCGACAAACGTCCGGTCAAGCAAACAACATGATATCATCCACCTTGCGCTTGCTTTCGAGTTTGGCCTTATCATTGATATTCTGCCTGAGGAGATAGTTTTCAAAGTATACTAGAACAGCCCTGGGCTTTGCATCGGGCCCAGCTGGCTGTTTCAAGGTTAGGGGGACCTGGCGGGCACGTTAAATCTCTTGAGCCCAGTTCCACCCTTCCAAATCAGGAAATGCCCTTCTTAGCAAATCTACCATGTAGAGACGTATGTCGGCGCCTTCCTTATTTTCAGGAATACCCAAAAAACGCAAGTTGTTCCAGCACTGGCGATTTTACTGATCTTCCAGTTTCCATTGGATATTTAGTAGGCTGGCCTCATGCGATTCAGTTTGGCTCTGGGCTGATGCAACATCCATCTCAAGGGTTCTAGTTATCGTCTCCAACTCTGTTAAACAATCAGAGATATTGCTACATACTTTGGCAACTTTCCGCACCGTCCCTTGGCCTTGCAGATTGCTGTCTGAGAGCATCTACTATCCTGCCTTGTCTCTTCATGATGTGCCATAATAGTATGTACAATAGCATCTAATGTCGTGGTAGCACTGCCCTCCGAGCCAGGTGCTTTATCCCCAACAGCCCCCATTAACTGGTTAGTTGGAGAGTAATCCCAGTTCAGATCTTTTCCTTTCCTTTTGGCTTGTCTTAATCTTTATTTCTGATGTAAAGCAAGGAGTGAGTCTCTCCCAGTGAGGCTAACTAGCTTATATTTTTAAAATTCTCAAGTTTTTTTAGCTTTTTCAGGAATGCTGTAGGCAAAATATTGATCCACCAGCCTTGCCGCTTCTCCAGAGCTTATAAAGTGAAGGCTGCTGCTTCTGTAGCAGTAAGACATTCAATGACGGTCAACTGAAATTCAAGGAAATCTTCCTGTGGTGGTCTGACAATAAATGGCATATGCATTGTATGTTGCCATCTGGATCAGGTGGGTAAATAGAAGGGGTGGGCCAAATAATCTGTTCCGCTGGTGGAATTGGTGGAATTTCGGCAACTCCACCTTACTTTTGTAACATGGAGTTCCAGACAAATTCCGCCAATCACCCTGTGGCAGACTCGTTTCTGTTGTGTGGCTGCAGGACTGTAAGTTGGCAAGTGCTGGCAAGATCTGGTATCCTCTGGAGTGATTTCCGGTTGCTAGGAGGACATCTGGTGAGATTTTTCTGATGCAGGCAGTCACAACCGTTCATGGTCAGAAGGCTGCCGCCAAGTAGAAAATCTACTTTGCAGCAGCAAAATTAACTCAAGCAGTCACGTGTTGCAGTTTGCACAGATCTTTAATCATGGAACAATTTCCCTGTGCTAAATCACAGCACAAGCAGAGCAACCTGCTATATCCACTTGTTGGCAAAAGTATGTCAAACCTCGCAGGGTTTTTGTGTATTTCCATCAGTTCTGCCCACTCCTAGTAAACAGCGTGTTATACCAAGTGCGAGTTTTATGACTCCAATTATATAGCTGAAGAACCTGGTCTTTCTTATCCACTCCGCCCATGCACTTGTTGTAAACAAGTATACAGGCAGGCTTATGAACTTTGGCCTTCTGACCCCAAACTGTTACAGAAGAAATGCTGTCATGATATTTCGTGAGCACATAAACATCACTCCTATCAGAGAACTTGACTGTGAGAAGGTAATTGAAATGCAGTGCTCTGGAATTTCTGAAGTTTCTGAGGAAATCCTTTGCGGCAACAATGAATTGTACAGCATGCTGCAGTGCCAACTTAGTACCGATCACTGAACAGCTCTACTCCAGTATAGAAGTTGTCTACATAAAGGTTATAACCTTGATGAAGGAGTTACTAGACAAGCTCCCATACATGTCTTCCTGTGGCTCTTAGTGTGGGAGGGCAACCTACAGGGTTTACAGTGGAGTCTATCCCTGTATACTCTCAAGCTGTACACATAGCTAGTAGAGCTCTTACACAGCATGTATAACTCGATGCCAAAGCAAGCTCTTTTGCTCACAGTGTACTGCCTGAACAGCAGCTGCCCTTTGTACAGCATCAAGGACTTATAAAGTGCTATATTCTTTCCAGGAGTATAAATCTCTGGAACTTGGCAGACAAATGTTTCACGACAGACTGAATTTTGAACAACCTGTCATGATTTGGATGGTACCGAGGCAATGCAGCAGGATTCTCATTGAAATGCAGCATACACTGCAATAGCAAAAAATGATCCCTGCTAATGTACAGTGCAAAGATGGGCGTAACCCAAACCGTGCAAGTAGACCTGTAGGACTGCAATCTTGGTTTGCACACTAACCTCATCTTGAGGGGAGGCCCAAAAATATCTTCAAGTCCTCAAGTGAGGTCAAAATACACTCATGTACCCTAGAGTGCCCCCATGCGCCTACAGAAATTGTTCAGCATGCAAATATGTTTGCTGCACAATTTGCTCAAGGAAGTCAACATCCAAAAAGAGATTGACATAGTCAACTGGCTAAAAATTGGTGTATCGACTTTACATCCAGCGTCACCAAGTCAACATAGTCTCCTACTCCTGCTTCCACACCCTCCGCATGCTCCGCAAAATCTTCCAATGGATTCCCACCTCCACCAGAAAAACAGTCATCCAAGCCTTCATCAGCAGCCGCCTCGACTACGGCAACGCACTGTATGCCGGTACCACCAAACGACTACTCAACCGGCTCCAGGCCATTCAGAACAATGCAGCAAGACTAGTCCTCAAACTCCCTAGTAGAATCCATGGCTCACCGTACGGAAAACCCTCTTCATGCTCCGGACTCATGCCTATAAAGCCCTGCATGACTACAGGCCCGCCTACATCAACCACCGCCTGAACATCAATCGATCCACCAGAGAGCTGTGCTCTTTCACCCTTGCCCTGGCCCACTCCCCATGCATCCACTGGAGCCAATGCGGTGGTTGTTCCTTCTCATATCTTCCCGCAAAGTCCTGGAATGACCTCCACCTGCGCACCTGCCCATCACTTGATGAATTCAAGAAAAGGCTCAGCACATGACTCTTCGATTAAGGACGTTAAGACCTGGAGCCTGGAGACCCCCTGGGGTGTCAAGCTACACTTTACAAGGCCCCCCTGATTTATTGGCTGACCAGTGAAAGGTGGAATTTGGGGATTAAATAAATTGGGGGGCTGCCAAGAAAGAAGTTTGTCTGTGCTTGCCACAGCACGTGCCTGCTCTCTGGGTTGGTCTGACCTGCTACGATCACTCCACTGCTTAGACTGTGCTTACGGATGGACAGCAGGACTGCCATCATCATGTCCCTTAGAATCACTGGAAGATGAGTCATCAGATGGAACTTTGCCAAATCAATAATCACTTCCAGTTTCTGTTCCATTTTCCTCTCCCTCAGCTGCTGTCTCAGTATCTGCTGGATCAGTATCTGATCCTGCCTCAGAGCTGTCCCCAATATCCCGAGTTATGACCTGGGCAACAGTCATCCACTGAGACGCCATTTCTGCTAACTGGCTAAAACGGCCCTTCCAAAACACTGCCCTACATAGAAGGCATAACTATTGTTCTAACTCAGTCATTGGGTGTGTGCCTGTAAGATGTGTGCAACAGTAAATAAACACAAAATTAATTATCTGGTTTCCTGAATCTACAGGCTTTCCAAAGACACTGAAAAAAACAAAGAGACACAGTATTACTTCACCTTGCCACATACCTAACATCGCAGCATAGCATTGTCATGGCTTATGCACATTTTATTGTTGGGGCTGCTGCTGGGCCTTTGTCAGTATAAAACAATTTTCCAGTATGCCAGAAAATAACATTTGATCTCAAGAAGCACACATTCACATTGTAGTCCTTGCAACTTTGTGTGTAGTCATGCTCCTTGTGAAAACCGGGGTCACTGGAATCATGCTGCTGGAGAGCACCCAATTATAGAACAAGGTTGACTAAATTATGCAAGAGAAGCCAAATTATGCTGCATTATGCTGCACATTTTTGATAGTATTACTTCATTATTGTATGATTTGAAAACATGATAATACTGCTTGGGCAAAGATTTCACTTAACTACCATCAGAATAGCCACCAAATACAGAAATCAGCAACTGCAAGATGACCACATCTTTAGTAACTTTGGTATATTTGAGATTATTTTTCTAATAAAATCTCCTACTTTCCACATTCCCAAATATGTAAAAGGTGGCCTTTTTTTAAATATGTGTTATTGCCTTATGGAGGAATGGGAGCAATCGCCCCATCAGGGGAACCACACATTTCATTCACACACATTCCTAAAAAAATGAGTGCTCAAGGGGGTCGACCCATGTCTTCAGGGCTGACCTCAGCTCCATTTCTTTTATATTTTTTTGGGAAATGTGTGTTTTCCCCTGGTGGGCCTAAACGCTAATTAAAAAAAAAAAAAATAGTGGGCTCATTAGTTTCAGGAGGGTGACGTCTGACAGTTTTACAAATGACCCCCAAAGGGGGTCGACCCATGAGCACAGGGCTGACCGCTACCTATATTTCCTTTTTACGCATTTTTCCCCACCGGAGCAGGAGAGAGTGCTTAAATGCTCCTTTTGCCGCTCAAGCTGTTGGGTCAGCATGCCTCGCAGCGTGCTGACATCAAAGATGGGTGGGAGGGAGGTGCGGCGGCTCACTCAGAAGCGATTCAACGTCTCCCCCACCCTTTACTTTTAATAACAGAATCCTTTGGTGCAAGACCTGCAGGATCCTTTTTAGCCCTCTCAAGTGTTGGCCATTTGCCTACAGATGCACTGGGGATGGAATGCAGCCATTGACCATTGGCCGACTGGTGCACGGAATGGGTTAAAACTGCTAGTAAAAGGCTTTTTAAGTTACAACCAATCTCACTATCATTACATGTCATGTTCTATTATTCTCTACAAACCTCCTGCTCCAAAATTGGCAAATGTCAGACCGTGAATATGTTCAGTAAGCAAGCCAATAAAGCACATTAAATGAACCAGGGAATTACAGGATTTTCCAAATTTGTTTAATTGTTTCCTTCAGTGAAGTGTTTGGCAGAGTAATATATTTGCATAGGGATGTGACCATAGCTTAAAGAAAAGCAGCAATGCTGGTTCCTGGCAAGCACCATACACCCAGTGGTTCAAGGAGAGTAATTTGAGGATCAGAAATAATCGTCTTAGAGGTCATTAATAAATCCCAGAAGCCCATCTAGTTACAAAAGAAGTGAAATGTCTCAAAAACTACTAAAAACGATGTGGGGTGGTTGGCAAATAGAAGTTGGACAAGGTTGGGATCCCAATTGTAAGCAGTGAGAAAGGTGATGAGTTGAATGCTTGAAAAAATCCCATTGGTATTACTTTGAGTTTGCATTCTAGTCTAACTTTATTTTGCTCAGTACACCGCTACAGACAGGGGCCAACCATATGCAAGTCAGATGAGAGCCTGCTCCAACAGGAACTGCTAAGCAGTGCCCCTTCTGAGTTGGAAAAAACCCACACCAGTTTTGTCCTTGGAGCTTAATTAATCAATAATATTTATTTATTTTGAAAGTTTTATATAGCACAAACATGACCCGTCCGTGTATCACAGTGCTGTACAGAGAAGCAAACATGTTAAACAAGTGGACATACATATAGCAAATACTATACATATAGCAAAAGGTAAGGTATACAAAATGAGAAAAGGGACAACAAGAAACAAAATAGATATAAAGTAACAAAACTGCATAGAAATATATGGCTTCCAGAGCAGCATATATGAAATCATAGTCAATTTCAGTAGATTCATTTCTATTGTTGAATGTATTTAAACCGTTTTACTTCTTTTTTGAATGATGAGGTCGAAGGGTTAGATCTGGTTTCAGGCGGAAGTGCATTCCATATTCTATGGGGAAGACCGGAGAAGGAGTGGTTATAGGTTCTCTTCTTTTTGAATTTGTTTAGTTTCAACAGTAGAGAGTTAGAACTTCTTAGGTACTGACTCATGCCAGATAGTTTGAGTTTTTTCGCAAGATAACAAGAAGTGTTATAATGAAGAGCTTTGTGTGTAAAGCACACTATCTTTAACTGAATCCTTGCTTTAAGGGAGCCAATTGAGTTGTATTAGATCTGATGTGATGTGATCATGTTTTCTTGATACCATGATGAGTCTTGCAGCCGAGTTCAGTGTAGCTCTTAAAGGGGCCAGCCTAGCTTTAGGTAACCCTGCCAGGGTCTCAATCCTGTAATCTAAAAAGGATATAACTAGGGATTGCACTACTAACTGTAGGCCATCTGGAGACAGGAACGGTTTGATTTTCCTTAGAGGGTTGAGTTGGCTCCTCTGGTGGTTGCACAGATGTGGTCTTGCATATTCAGGTATTTGTTATTATTATGCCTAATGATCTTGTGGATTCAACAACATGTGGGGATCAGTTGAGTGCCGTTAGTTGTATGAGCCATTCTTCTTGGGGGCAGAGTGATTGTAGGGGGAGATCAGGAGAAATTCCTTATTGAGCATGTTTAGCATAAGGTGATTGCATGTTAACCAGTGTTGAGTTTCCAGTAGGGCAAGGTTAAGAGTTATGATGTCTTTGGGTCAGGAAATGTTCATGTACGATTGAGTATCAGCGTATATGTGATACTGTATGTTTGAGTGATACAGAATTTCAGTGAGAGGTTCCATGAACAAATTGAAAAGTGTGGGAGAGAGTGCAGATGCTTGAGGCACTCCAATTCAGACTGGCGTACTGTTAGAAAGGGGTTGGTTGACTTTGATTCTTTGCGTTCTGTTATTAAGAAACGAGGCAAACCAGCTTAAGACTGGGCCAGATAACCCCATCCTTTTCTCAAGATGATGAATCATGTTGTCATGTTTAACTGGATGAAACACTGAGGAGAGATGCAGAAGTATAAGCAGACAAGGTTTGATTTGGTCAAGTAGTCTCAGAGCATCATTTACAATGTGTGTTAGAGCCGTTTCCGATCTGAAACCTGATTGGTATTGGTGAAGGAGCTGAAACTACTCAATGTGGTTACAGAGTGGATATATTTATGATGGCCGCCTAGACGGAGCAACAAAGCGAAGCTCCTGAGTTTTAGGATCGCAATCAGCGTACATCCTGTACTATCCCCTGCCATACAAACCCCTTTTGCATACTTCACTTTGAAAACGCTTCTTAATTTCTTACCGAAATTGACGGAGCTACCTACAACCTCCTCGTAGATGAAATGGTCCCAGTAGTGGCATGAGGCTGTTGTGATTGCTGGTCTGCGCCGCATGCTCCTTTATTGGGTTAGAACCGAGGACTGATCAGCTGCGATTACCCAACACTACACCCAGCTGCCAACCCTGTCCAATGAGGTGAGCAGACGTTTGCCTGCGCCTATTTAGGCGGGGGCCTGGTTTGGGCAGCGTTGGAGCGACAGCCGCTGCGGTACCACAACACGACATCCAGCTGCTGACCCTGTCCGGAGAGGGGAGCTGACATGGGCTGTCGCCTCTTTTGGCTGTGGGGGCCGGGTGAGGGCAATGGTGGAGCAACAGCCACTGCTGATCCTGACACAACATCTGGCTGAGGTGAGCTGATGTTGTGCTGGCACCTGTTTTTGACTCTGGGGCTGGGGGAAAACAGCATTGGAGCGGAAGCCCACTGGCCCATCCTTCCCTTCCCCTTTACACTTTCCCAGTGATGCGTACTTATACTTAGTCCTGCTCAGCCTTGCAGGTGGCTTGCTAGTCTCTGGATCTGCACAGTGTGTGGAAGACGACTCCGAGGATTGTGGACGGGAACATTGTGCCCGCCGCCTCGGGAGGAGGATGTTTGAATTTCATAATGAGCAGTCACTGTTTACTTCATTATGAGCACTCACTCTTTACTTCATTATGAGCACTCCCTGTTTTCTCCAAATTCCTGCGCCACTCTAAATTTCATTCTGGCTTATGGACTCGCCCCCCCTCATACACATGAGTTCCAGGGAATGGACTGCACAGAAGGGGGAGGCGAAGTAAGGAACGGTTTGCAGTATTTTGGGCTGTGGTTGACATGATCACTGTCAATGTTTCACGGTAGAGGGGTGCAGAGAATTCACGTTGCAGGGATTCCTGTTGGCCCAGTTTCCAGCTCAATCAGCCCTCCCTGTGGCAAGTTGGCTGTCCCACCAGATTGCTGTACATAGACCAAAGACTACTGTTGTTGCCCAAGAAAGTCACTGAAATTAAAGGAGGACTCTGGCGCAGCTGAATTCGAGTGCCAGAAAGGTAGGACTCTAGCCTAAGGAAGTCACAGAAGTCAAAGAAGGACTATGATTCATTTGATGTGCATGAAAGAAAAGTAGGACTTAAGCCCAGTTATGTTTGGGAGCAGCCATCTTAGAAGGGTGTCTCTATAATTCATTGGCAAGCCTTATTCAGATCTCACCTTGCCCCTGCCTTTCGCACTTGGGTGCACTTTATCACTATTTAGTCACTGCTTATTTTACCTACAATTCGTCATTATAAATTCTACGGCAGAAGCCGATGCCTGTTATCCCCTTGAATACATAATGCCACTTGAATAGTGCCGATTACTTACCCAGTTTTACCTCTCTCCTTGGTCTCCCTTCTCACCATCGCTCTAACTATCACCAGCCCCAACAATGACCTTCTGTCACGGGTGGGACACAATACCTTTAAGAATACTTACCCTCCAAACCTATCGAAAAACACTGCTAAGAACTTCAAACATAATCTTCTCAAAAGGCAACCGGAAACACTTATCTCTGATGCATACATCAGCACGTTAAAGGCATCATCGTTAACGACCTAATCTTCTTTACGAACAGAAGAGCTCAATAGAGAAAAGCCTTAACATCCATGCTCAGTGCCAAATCAATAAAGAACACACCTCATGGTTTTAGATTATCCATTATTCCCTTTCCAATCTTCAAAGCTGACCTCAATATTTCCTTATACAACAATAGGATAAGGAAATCATCGGATCAAAACCTGGAACAATTTGACAAACTGTTTCTGAGGATTAAAAATTCAATGGCTAACAATGTAACTCCTCTGCTACCAGATCAATCTCTAACAACTTCAGTGAATCCCCAATGCGTTGCCTCCGATGCTACCTCCTACACGCCATCTTCATCTCCTACCAGAGATCAGGCAGACCCCACACAATGCCAATGCATCATCGGGGTATCCTCTGGGCTCGAACCAAGGCCGCATACAGCCTCTAGAATATATGCTCATTCCACAACTCATTGAATCACCCTAAAACCTCTAAACATTTGACATTGAAACACCCCTCTGTAGTTTGCAATAACAACAATCTAGGGAACTTTAGGGCTGCTACCCTCTCTCCTTCTAATATAAAATCGCCTTTAGGTAAGTACCTCTCCAGCAATATGCCCCCCAACCCATGTGTCTCATCAGACCCACAACCCAATTCACCCAGTGAAGGTACCAATTTGATACCTCTTACTACCCATCCCTCACCCCCCAGCCCTGATTCAACGTCCATGATCCATCAATCGCAGGTCAACTCCCCCAATTCATATCTCCTCTCGTATGAGGATCCCTCTATTACTTCTTCCTCTCTACCTTCCAATGGATCTCATTCTCAGCTGACCACCATACATACCATAAACACGATAAACCCTCCATACAGTGAGGATAAGCTGTCTGACATCAAGAATGATCTTAAACTAGTTAAAGTGAGCCTACAGATCTTTTTGCACTTCTTTTTAAAAATAGAGAAGATGGGGGATCTCAGTTTGTCTTCGGAGACCAATCAACCGAACCTCTCCTCTATGCTCAATTACTTCCGAAGGGAAATCTTGGCCAGGGTTAACATAGGGAATCCGCACGGGAAATCTCGGCCATACTCTAACAATCACTCCAGACCTAATAGGGTTAACGATCACCTGACTGATGCAGACATTCATTCCCTATTACGATCCTACAAATCAGTCCATATTGAACCTGCTCCCTCTACTTTCAATATACAAACTATTACCTCCAATCCATTTAGAGAACCCATTGTCAACCTCAGATCTATGAGCAAGGAAAACTTACTACCGGTCTAAACATCACACCTCAAAAGCGTTGTTACCAAATCTCACATCAAATGGATGCTTTTTATTTGCAGATCAGCTTTATGACACGCAGCTGATATTGCAGACATTATACTCTCACATTATCTAGACCTCCTGATCCTAACTGAAACTTGGCTCGAGGAAACTTCTACACCAATCCTAAACATTCTAGTTCCCCCAGACTATAACATAATTAGAATGGACAGACTAGTTAAAACTGGAGGTGGCATTGCCTGCATCCATCGATCTAGTCTCTGCTCGAGACAGATACACTTAGCTCTGATGTCCTCCTGCGAACACGTGGAACTCGAAATCTTAAACAATGACAAAATAATATCTACACCCAACACTATCTACCTCCTCCCTGGAGATAACCCTCTGTTTACTGAACAAATGATGGAGATCAAATCAGTGAAAGGGGACGAATCTCACAACCATATCTTCCTTGGGGATTTCAACCTGCATTGGAACAATAAAAATGATCAATTAGTAAGCAACTTCAAGACCTTCCCATACAACCTGAATCTTACCCGATTCTGCAACAACCCTACACATATCAAAGTTTCCACCCTACATCTTATCATAGCCAAAGGTAACATCATTCAACTTGACGAGATAGCACCTTGCGACTGGTTAGATCACCTCATAATCTCATTTTGCATCATGGACAAAATACTGATCAGACAAGGACAACCTCGAAAAAACAAACAATGGTCTAAAGATCTGAGAAACATCAACGTAAATGATTTTACCATTATGTGCAATATTCTTCTTCCGCCGCCCCCCAACATGACAAACCTGGACAATCTCACTGATCACTACACTCATTCCATGACGGACATCTCAAAGAATCCCTAACAAGCATTCAAAACCTTGGTTCAATGGCTCCCTTAATGAGTTACGGCGTACACTTAGGCTCGCTGAAAGATCTTGGAGAACTTCTCCTTTTCTAGCTAACCTCAAACTACTAAGGAAGACACAAAATGCCTATAACAAACATATACGCAGTGCTAAATCTGATCACTTTAGATCACAGCTTGACAAGGCCAAAAATAGACCTAAAAAACTTTTCGAAATCATCAAACAACAATCAAACCAACACTCTAATCAACTCTTGACACTTAAAGACTCAACCCCAAGCAGTGAGGAGTTCTCAGCCCATTTCATTGAAAAAACAAGAAAGATCGAATTAGATCTGCAACTCACCTTACCAGACTTACAGAATCAAGCTTACTACACCCCTGCCTCAGGTTCCACATGTACACGAGCTCTCCTATGGTTGCTTTGGTTGCCTATACTCCAAAAAATGATGGTTCGTGGAATACCTTCAGACTTCCGGATGATCCTGAGCTGCTTAACATACTAACTACATTAAAACTATCAAATCACCTCAACAATCTTATGCCCACCAAATTCTTTAAATAGCTTACCTCATCCATTTTCCTTCTCTGGTCACAGATTGTACATGAATCCCTCACGCAAGGCCTCATTCCAGATTGACTCAAGATTGGACAAGTCATCCCCACACCAAAGAAACCTAAGGCAGATTTATCTGATCCTAACAACTACCGACCAATATCTAATATAATGACTCTATCCAAACTACTCGAGAAATACGTACATACTCAACTCTGTAATCACATTGAAGATTTTTAACTCCTTGGCCAATACCAGTCTGGCTTCAGATCTGGACACAGTACAGAAACCACACATTGTGGACGATGCCCAAAGACTACTAGACCAGAATGAACCTGCCTACTTGTACTGTTGGATCTCTCCTCAGCATTTGATACGGTCAAACACAACAAATTAATTGACCTCCTTGAAACAAGGATGGGGTTATCAGGTGCAGTGTTAAATTGGTTTATCTAGTTCCTTCAGAGTAGAACTCAAAGATTCAAAGTCAACAGCGACCTTTCCAACAGTAATCTGGTTTCAATTGGAGTCCCACATGAATCCACACTATCACCAATTCTTTTCAACCTGTATCTGGAACCTCTCGCCAAAATTCTGAAACGGTCTAACATTCAATATCATGAACGCTGATGATACCCAAATGTATGTGAACATTTCTTCACTGGACGACATTACTACTCGCAACCTTACACTTTTAGAAACCCAACAATGGTTATCTCACAACCACCTTGGGCTAAATTCACTCAAAACTGAATTCCTCTTGCTCGCCCCCCACAATCATACTACGCCCATTCAGGACTGACTCAAACAGCTAACAGCCCTCAACTGCATCCCACATGTTGTTAGCTCCACAAGATCACTAGGCCTCATCCTGGACAACTGCCTGAATATGCAGGATCACATCAGTGCTACAACAAGAGGAGTCAATTACCAACTCTGCACATTAAGGAAAATCAAAAAGTTCCTGCCGCCCTCTGACCTTCAACAAGCAGTCCAATCCCTTGTGATCTCCTGTTTAGACTACGGAATTGCGACCCTGGCTGGGCTGCCCAAAACTAACCTGGCCCCTTTAAGAGCCACTCTGAACTTTGCTTCCAGACTCATCACCGGCTCAAGAAAGCGTGACCACATCCCCCGATCTAATCCAATTTAAATGGCTTTCCTTAGATGCAAGGATCAAGTATAAGATAGCTTGCTTGACACACAAAGCACTGCATCAGAACACGCCCACTTAACTGGCAAATAAACTTGAACTATTGGGTGGGAATTGGGCACTAAGAAGTTCAAACACTCTAATGCTGACACCCCCAAAGTTCAAAAAGAAGAGAACTTGCAACCGCGCCTTCTCCAGTCTTGCTCCGAGAATATGGAACGCTCTCCCGCCAGAAATAAGAACAATCACCTCGACCTCTTCTATCAAAAAATAAGTCAAAAGCCTGTTCATGAATAGCTACTTGAGACAATAGTACTGTAACCTCACAAACTATTTGGAATGACTGTATAACTTTGACCTCCCCTACCTACGATGCAATCTGCTTATTGTTCAAGGTGTTGATGTCTATTTTCTTTTGTCTTTAATATGCTTCTACTGTGTATGCATAGTTTTTGATTATGTTTTCCTGCTCACGCTTAACCAGCAGGCGACGTTGTACAGTGCTCTGACACCCTTCCGGGTCATGTTCATGCTTTCATAAAACCTTTGAAATAAATAAATAATAATGTGTACTTTCTCAAGTAGTTTGGCTAGAGTCATGATGTTAGTATTTGGATGGAAGTTGTTGAGGTCTGACAAGTCTGCATTCAGATTTTTGGGGATGGAGTGACCTGACCTTTCTTTAGGCAGTTCAGAATTATGCCCTGTGAGAGAGTGTCATGGACAATCTTAGACCAAAGCGGGAGAATAGAAGACCTAAGCTCTTTCACGACTTTGGCGGGTAAAGGGTCAATGAAGTGGTTAGAGGGTTTTATTGATGTTATTGTTTTGAGTAGCTCTGCATCATCTAGTAGTTTAAAAGTATTCCATGCGAAAAACTCATCACCACTAGGGAGTGAATACTTGTTTGCAGAGAGTTGGTTAGTTGAGTGACTAGCTTGTTGTTTGATGATTTCAAATAGTTTTTTGGGTATGTTTTTGGCATTGTTAAGTTGTTACCTAAAGTGTTCAGCTTTGGCGCTACGGATTAGTTTGATTTACGAGCTTCTTGTCATCCTCAACTGCTTAAGATGTGCTATGGAAGGAGAGTTTCTCCATGATCTCTCAGCAAGCCCTACCTTACGTCTTTCCTCATTAAGGAAGCCATTAAACCAGGCTTTGGAATGTTTGCTGGAAATTCTTTTGAGTTGCTTGGGATCAATTGAAATGAATATATCTGTCATGGAGCCAATGTAGTGTATAGTAAGATCATTCAGATTCGTCATGTTAGAGGACGGAGGAAGGAGGTTGTTGCTAATGGAAGTTAGATCTGTTATGCTGATATTTCACAGATCTCTAGACCATTGTTTGGTCTTAAGAGATTGGGCTTGTCTAATCAGCACCTTTTCCAAGATGAGTAAAGAGATAAGGTAGTGATCTGACCAGTCACAGGGTGATATGGATTCCAGTTGTATGACATCCTTAGAGATGATTAGATCAAGAGTGGTGCTTTTATTGTGGGTAGGTCCGTTGCATGATTTGGTGAGGTTTAGGTCAGAAAGGAAGGCCTTAAAGGTGTTCAGTGTGGGATCATTTGCGTCGTTCCATTGTAAATTGAAATCCAGAGGAATATTTGGTAAGGGTGTTGGTCAGAGTTAGAGGATATGGTTTCCATTATTTGGTTGATGAAAGGAGGGTTAATTCCCGGGGGTTGTAGATCGTGTGGAGTTTACACAACATCTTTTCATTGTTCCAAATTTCAGTGCCAAAATATTCACAGGAGGACATAGGAGCAGTTTGTGCATGTCTCAAGATGAGCACGGAACGATAGATGCAAGCTATGCCGCCTTCAACCTTATCAGGTGGATCCAATTTGATGATGTCATAGTTGGGAGGTACTTAAATGTACTTAAATGTACAGAATGTTTGAGGAGGTGTCGTTGAGCCATGTTTCAGTTAAGATCAGGAGGTCAGGTTATTGCGTAAGCATGAGGATGGCAATTTGAGCTGCGTGTCTCACCGCTGACCTACAGTTAAGAAGCATAAATTTGATATGCGATTTGGTTACTTCTACTTCCTGATGTGATGTGCGGACAAGTAATACATTTTCCTTGTTCATCATTCTAAGATTGAGACCAGGTTCTCTAAATGTGTTGGAGGGAATAGTTTGGATATTGATTGGTGAGGGTGACGAGCCATTATGAGTGGAGTTGTATGATAGCAGAAGGGAGTGAAAGTGGGCATCAGATAGATGGTCAGTAACCCTTTGGGGTCTGGAGTGAGGATTGCGGTGGGGTCGCGATATCCAATGCAGGATAGGCGGGTTCTTGTTCTTCATGGATGAAGTCTCACACCAGTAGTATCTAACACTAGTGGACAGATTGAGTAGTTTTGTCTCCAAGGTTATGTTAGTCTCAGAGGTCAGGTTGGGAATCCAAGCTTCTCCATCTTCACAGTGAGGTGAAGCAGGTTTTGCAGGCCGGCTTTGACTATTTAAAGATCATACTTAAGATCAGAAAGCTTATCTTCAATGGTGGGGAGGGTCTAAAGTATGGTTGGATGGTCTAGGAGTAGATAGCCAGTGTGACTCCTCAGAGGAGAGAGGGGTGGTCATGGGGTGGGTTTCTTGTAGGTGAGGAAGGAAGTAGTTGGGGAGAAGACAGGAAAATGCAGGCTAGTAGATAGTGTACTTCAAGTGGAGAATTGAAGAGGGATAGGAAGAAGTGTCGATTTTGCTTCGTCTATGGGTCTTTTGAGTTGATGGGCAGTTACAACCAGTGGGTTGGGGATAGCAGTGGATGAGTAGGTCGCCCATTCGCTCACAGCTGTTGTAGAAGAAGGGCAGTAGTTCTCCAAGATGCTGTTGTTGATAGCTTTAGAACAGTGAGCAATATGTCCCGGACTAATGCGAGCTAAGGGAGAAGGCAAGTAACATAAGTTAGTTCTCGGCGAGGTGCCGGATTCCTTATTAGAAATACCAGTCCTAGGTCGATCAGTAACAAATACATTTTTGCAGCAAGGGGACAGGCCCAGCAGAGGCAGAGGTGGTGAGAGAGATGGGGTAAATGAAGCATGAGATTCAGTCACGGAACTGGAGGAAAGATTTTGATTTGGTGAGGTAGAAGGGACAAAGTAAGACAACATATTTATAATCCTCATAAAAGTTTCGCCAAACCTTTCTAGATTTCGGTCCAATGCTTGTATAAGGATGTTCACATTATTGTATACCTAAGATGGTTATTTAGACCTTGAAGTCTAATGAGGGTATTATGGAAATCTGAAAACCATGTGGTGTTTTCCTGGATGTCTTAGTCTGGGGCACAGATGTTATGACTCTTCTCCATTGAGCTCTTCTGTTAGTGAAGAAAATATAGGTAACCACCACTCCTTTTGAAGGACAAAATTAGGAATCAGAGATGAGCATTTCTGGATACTGTTTGAGTAGTTGATGTTGGAAATTCCTGCAGCGTTGTTCGATAGGTAAGGGGGTAATTAATCTTGAAAGCTTTAAGACTCACCAGTGGTAGCAAGTTGTTGTTGGGGCTAGTGTTGTTTGGACCCATGGTGGGTGTTGGAACAATAGTGAGAAGAGTGGAGTTTTATAGTGGTTAATGGATCAAAATAAAACATTACAAAAAGTCCACCCGATTTTGAATTGAGCCCTGGTAGGTATTGGAATGACGGTGTGTGGGTTCAGTGGCATTCTATATCAGCTATAGGATCTTCCCAGGGCCATTGCAAGATGGCCTTCCTATTTAGGATGAAAGGTTGTTCTTCCTCCAGTCCTACTTTCCTTTCTATGCCCTGTAGTGCATGCAGTCCTATTTCAATTACGAATGGGAGAGAGGACCACCATTTTGGGAAGGGTCTTCCAAGTGAGGGAAGGGGATCCTAAAATGGAGGAATAGACCGGTAGAATAGATCCCAAAGCTAACTGCCATTCAGACATGCGAGTCAGGCAAGGTCACAACACATGCATGAGGCGCTGTGAAGCAGGGCGAAACACATGTAGGAATTACAATCAGAGCCCCGGTGCCAGGTGACCAAAGGCAGAGCAGAGCCAGATCACACCAATCACATCAGAGAAATGACACTGCCAAGACGCTCCAGCCAGAAGCAATCCCAAAAGCAAAATAACCCGACAGGGGGGCCGCAAGGGTGTTGACTCCAAAATCCAGAGTTGGGGCCATGCAAGTGCAGTTGCGCGCGCAGCAGCCCAAGGTACCATGAGCATCAGACTAGGCGTTCCTCAGATAGGAGCAACCAGGCAGCAGCAATGAATTGGCACCTGCAGCGGAAAGCGCCCAGAGAGCTGTGAGAATGCAGATCTGGACAAAGGGGCATTGGCAGCATCTGGAGCCTCAAGCTCAATCAACAGCATCAATCCAACAGCTGATTCAACACTTCGGATGTCAGCATCAAACACTCGATAAGGGACCCAGGCATAGGGACAACAATTGCATCCTGAGCCCAGTTAGCACTAGGGCCGTGGCACTCTGGTAATCAGCCCCTCCAGCTGATAGGGGTCACTAGCTTTGGGGATGCTCATCTGGTTGCTGCAGTCATTGCCAGCCCTAACATTATTGGAAGTGTGGACCACGGGGCAAATGGCATCTGGGGATGAGTCATGAGGACTGGTTCTGCCAGCGGTCGGGGACCCTCAGCGCTGTATCCTTGAGCAGCAGCATCTGCACGCAGTGTCCTTCACTCCATTAGGTTTGCGCCCAAAACTCAAACCTTTCAGTTTTCACACCCCCAAATTCACTCAGTGACAATACAGAATCACACTGTGTTCGTTTCCTGCAATTAGAAAAGGGTGGTGAATGGCTTTGCTAAACTGGGGATTTACAAGCGATGTACATCCCTTGTCCAGAGCTTCCTGGGAGAGCTCCTCTGAGTTGGCCATCTTTGCGTAGTATAAGCTCCCCTTAACAACACCTTTTGTTCTCAGTAGGGCTCATATATATTATATATGCAAAAATGTTTACAACCTTTTCGTTCGATTTTTTCAGATCAAAAAAATAATTAATTTTTTCCAAATATTCCTATTAATAAAATCCTGTTAACAGTAATCTTTAGTAATCTTTAGGTAAAGCCAGGTTTCAGTGAATCACACACTATTTATTTCACCTTCTCCGGAGCAAACGCAAAAATTCATAAAATTGCCTCAAACAGATTTTGAGAGCAGTGAGCGGGTGAGGTCTTCAGTTCCTGAGTAAGTACAAAATGATGAAAACAACAAAACTCAGTTATAGTCCAGGAAACTGCTATTTGTGCATATAGACATATTCCCCTCTAACTTAATAAAGTTTACATCGTATTCATTTGTTGTGGTCACACAATGTGATCCACTTGCCCTTAGGCTATGGGTGGTAGATTAATAAATCATGCATGTTCCTCATCAAACCATCCTTCATCACACATTATCATTCTCTTTTATTATCATATTTTCCTACAGTGAGAATCAAACATACATATTGTCTAAATTCATAACTTATAGTCTAATTTACATCTCCTTAATTAGGACCTGGGTGTAATGGAGCACAGCGTATTGCTTTACATCCAAAATGAGCAATTCATATATATTTATAAACTATATCATTTTAAAACTCAACGTTATCAATTTACTAGTCCTGTTCTAATGTACAAATAGCAATGTTATCCATAATTGGTAGAATCACAGGGCTCTATGTACTGGAATATAGCGCTCTATCTGCTGAGGTTCCACTAAACCACAGTACTTAGGGCCTGATTTAGAAGTCGGCGGGGGGTAACACTCCGTCACAACCGTTGTGGATATCCCGTCCACTGTATTATGATTAAATCCTGTCCTATTTATTGTTAAAATAAAACAATTTTAAACAGGAGAAAATTAAAAGAAGTGACAATGTTTCCACCTGTAATTCTTGTCCCAATGTGCAATTTACAAAAGTAACACATTTTTACATCAGTCAGACATCTCTCGTTGCAAGGATATATAGCGTATGTTGGATGTCCATAAACATGCAACATCAAAAGCAAACAACTGAGCTGCTGCTTTTATGGGGAATTGTGCTATTTAGGCCCAAGCTCAGGTGCCAATCAAGGATGCCCATTAACCCAGACATTTCTAAAAACTATACACACAAGGGTGTCGAGGATAATGTGACTTAAATTGATTCCACCACCATTCTTACCCACATTGACCTGTAAACCTCAAACCTTTACTAAAATTACATGTTTCTTACATTTCTGTGAATAAATGATCCAGAATGTGCTGCGATCCATAAAATTCCTAGACCCAGCATTCCGACACTTTATACGACAAAAAGTGGTACTTCAGTTGTGTAGGTGTAGCTGTGACAGAAATGGATAAAAATGTGGCTATATGAGGTCAATGTGGTGTTTTCCTGGTCCCTGATTTGGTCCGTTCTTGTATCATGTTATCAGCTGAGTCACACAAGTGGGGTACACTTTTTATAGGTAGAAGTGTAGGAACAGTGGGTGGTAAGAATGTCATGGATCATCGCAGATCTAGGAACTGTACCTTAAAGTTCAGATTTTTCCCCTTATCATTCTGTGGCTTGTGAACTGTTCACATCCACAGCACAACATATTTAATGCAGTGGATATGAGTAATTTGTCCACTGCATTTAAGTGAGTAATATCCAGTCTCCTCATCAAAGTATACTGCTTTAATCTCCTCATGGTGCACTCCACTATCCCTGCACTCATTTATTTTATAATTCTATATTAAAAATATTTTGGTTCTAATTCCACAATACCTTTTGAATGAATTTAGCTATGAAGTATTTCCTATACATCAATACCTAAAACAATTGATAATATTCTCTGCCCAGGTAAGCTTTCATACTTTTCTTAATTCATTGTGTTGGATTCCAGTGTTAAAGAATAACATTTGTATAAGATAAATATATTTTTTCATTTGCATAAACAAACAACCTTCACATCCACTTATATATTTTTTCAGCCGGCATCTACTAGTTTTGCCATACTTTGCAATACTAGATCATCATTGCGGTATACATTGAGTCATTTCGCTCAGCGAGTACTGGACCAGAGTCTGGTTGTAACCCTTACAGTTAGGGAATCTTACTGAGAAAAACAAGCATTGGTAACCCTGTAATGTAACAATTTAGCAAAAATCACCCAGCGATGTGTGTTTGGCAGAAATCACCCAGCGACGTGTGTTTTTTGGTGCACAGATTTAAACACCCATTGGTATTAAATCACTTTGGGGCATATTCTCAAGGACTTATTGCCGAGTTAGCGGCACTTTATCGCAGCCAAAGTGGCGATAAATTCATCGCACCATTCACAAGCTGGTGTTAACAGCCCAGAACACCATTTTACCCGCGATAACATCCGCAAAAAACATCGCCACAGATGACCCCCGCAACTATCGCTAATGAGATGCAGAGTAGGCATACCCGTGCAAAAAGCCGCGAAAACACCACTCCGCAACATTCTCTACGAGCAGCCAGATCGGCGATAAGACCGCAAAACAGGCGATAAGGCCCCTTAGCAGCAGGAAACTAACACCTGCTCTGACCTGGTGCAAAGTCGGACCACAGCCTGCACCACAAAATGGAGCCCAGCCCAGAGCCACACCTGAAGGGCAACAGATGCCATGGAGCCACTGATCATGCAGCTCGGAGCCCCATCAGGGCCACAACACCCACCACCACCACCACCCCCAGGACCCCCCCCAGACCTCCCCCCAGGCAAAGACATGCCACATCAACTATACGGGACATGTACCAACTAATCCGCCAGATGTCGCACAATCACATTTGGTGGCATGCATGTGTCGTCACAAACATGAGCATCACACATCCACCTTCGATGTAACAAATGAAAATGTATTCAAAGAAACACAGAGCAGAAATGAAGACACATGACGGCTCCCCTCGGGACAATGCGTAGGTCACAGCCTGCAAGACAAAAATCATGATGAGAAGGTGTGTCTTGCGCACATCAAAGGACAGAGAGAGAGCGAAAGAGAGAGAGAGCGAAAGAGAGAGAGAGAGAGAAAGACGGACAGAGAGGGGGAGCGAGAGAAAGACGGACAGAGAGGGGGAGTGAGACACAGATAACAGAAGAGATGGACAGGGAGAGAGAGTGCCCACAATGCGCACCCAGGCCACACTGCCCACCTGCTGCCACAGGTGTCTCCAACCACGTGCCTGTATGTAGTGCAGTTCACAAGGTCACACATCTGAAACAGATCCGTCATCTGAAACAGAGTCCAGAGACGTGAATGGCAAAGTACACACAATTGCACAAGACATCATCGCCTGTCTGCCCCTGTGCACCCAGGCAGATGTACCCCAGCCCCTCCCGCCGCCCAGCGGTGCATGCCCGCCCCTGCGCACCCAGGCCTCACTGCTCACCTTCCGCCCTTGGCGTGTAGTAATGAGGGCCCACCACGTGCCGCTGCAAGCCACATGCCCGGGGCCCCTGGACATGGCACCCTCCACATCATGCAGCCCTGCTCCGCAGGCCACCAGGTCTCACATATGATTCTGGGTCTTGATTTCGCCATGGCAGAGGACATACCAGTGCACCGGGCATCATCGCAGGCTGCACACCCGCTCAGCCCTTGAGGTGCCACTAACTCTGTGATTCGGGATGCGACGCCACGAGGCGGTAGGCCCGCGCTGCCCGCTGGCTCTGGCCTACACTGCGGTCCAGCAGGGCACACAAATCCTGAACAGTCCGGACGGCCGGGACGGGGCATCATCGCAGGCTGCACACTCGCTCAGCACTTAAGGTGCCCCTACCTCAGTGCACCCAAAGTCACCGTCCCGTGGCAGTGTGCCTGTGCCGGCCGCAATGTATCCGGTGCCACCAAGTCTGTGTCCCAAAGTCATGGTCCCTGTATGATTGGGTATCGTGTTGCGGACGCCATCATGTCACCTCCGGTCCTGGGGAATGTGATGTTGCAGGGCCCGAGGCCCTCATGCCTACATTAACACCGCACGGACGCACCCAGATAGAGAGTAGAAATGGCGGCGAGCACGTGCGACCGTCCCTTTTCATTGGCAGGGTCACATGTCCCGTGACGCTTGTGCTGGATGGGTGTGGTGTGGGTGTAAACCAGCCGTGAGGGAGTGGCTGTGGCATGCTGACAACTAGACCTGTGAGCAGCAGATCACCACAGGAACGACAGGGGACATGTAGCGTTGCCGTCCCCCCCTGTGAGCGTAAGCGGAGTGGGCTGGCCTGGCATATGCCAGTCCAGCGTAAGGGTCTGTATATGACCCCGGGGCCCTGGGCGTGGTTCCGTACTGGGCTGGACAAGGAAGTAACTCATGCGTGTGCCCCTGTTGTTGTGTCAGCGCCACCCGGACCGCATTGGGCAATGTGTCACCCTGTGACCCCTGTTCTACGACATGAGCCACATGGACGTAAGAGGAGTCCAGTGAGCCCACATTCATCCATACTTCCACACTTAAAAGACCATAGACATGACACATCAGTGTGTATATGAATGTTTAATGCACATTCAGTGGAGTGTTGCATCTGGAGCAGTACAGGGCCATGCAAACCCCACATGACGATGTTGTCCCGTGGAGGTCCAGCCAGGGTCCTCCAGGGAATGACAAGTCCAAAGGAAGAGGACGAGTACAGTCTGCAGTCTGATTGCTGTGTCAATGGCGATCAAACATCATATGGCAGTCCATGTCGAGGTCCAAGGTGAGTGTCGCAGAGTGCATCGGGGGACAGTGGAAGGTGATGATGCAGAGGGCAGTACCAAGCTGAAGCCGGACCTATGGATGAGATGCATGCTGCTGCGTCCTCCTTACCACGAGGGCAGTATCATCCGCATCTTGGTTCTCTGCTGTTTCATGTGCCTCACGTGTGGGTGATGGTGTTCTGTCTCCAGCACTGTGTGGCAGTGACACATCTGTGGCCGGAGATGGAAGGTCTGCCGCACTGTGTGGCACTGACACTTCAAGGGGCGGAGATGTGGATGGAGTGGTGGCAGCAGCATGCATCCGCTCCAGGCCTTGTGGCAGCAATGCCATGAGGAGGGTCCTGAGGACATTGAGGAACCCAGCTACCTCTCGCTGGTGTGCAGCCATGGCAGCCGCTCATTCCGCATTCGCCCGCTCCATGGTCTCCATTAACCTCTGCATGTTTCCCAACTCCCGTGTGACATCGCTAGAGCCACTCGGACTGGACAGTTGTACTATTCTCTGAGTCAGGGCTCCAGCGATGTCAGCCATGGTCCATTGGAGAGCATGGAGCGGACTGTGGGTGTCCGTTGGGGACCGTGAGTGGTCCCTGATGGGACTTAGACACCCACGTATGGCATCTAGTTTGTCTGCCATGCGGTCGAAGCCCACCCGCACCTGTTCAGCCATATTCTCCTGGCACCCCAAAACACGGCGTTGGAAGGTTATGTGTTCTCCGTGGGGGTCCTGGGAGGCGGCAGTGGTGGTGGGTGCTGCCTGCTGTGTGGTCTGTACAGGGGCTGGGGTCTCCTCGTAGCAGCTGGGCTGCCCAGCTCCTGGAAGTGGGCTGCGGAGTCTCTCCACGAGCAGTTGGAGGGCGTCAGAGTCGAAGCTGTGGTCGTCCTCTTCGTCTCCAGAGAAGAGAGGATCGGACTGCTCTGCAGGAGGTGTTGATTCTCCCTCTGCAATGTGAAGGGGAGATGCAGTTTAACAATGTGTCCACATGTATGTTGTCGCATTGTACATGTTTACATACAGACAGCATGACTGGGTACATTGTGGCTGTTTGGGAGGAGCTGCCTATTTGATGGGGGACAGTGGGCATTTCGACAACATCACGGATGTGTGTTTGTACTTGTACATTATCAACGCACATATCCCTGCAATGCCAATTGTGATTGGCCAGTGTCTGCACCCAAGCGGCACCAGTAGTGTCCTGTGTTCTGTTGTAGGTGTTTTGCGGATTGTGTCACATCGTTGTCAATGTAGATGTGCTCTGTATGTGATGTGTGTGCTGCATTTTTGGGGAGTTGCCCCTGCAGCTCAGAGTTTGCTGCCCCTTATCACTTTCATGAGGTGTTCCTCTACTTCTGTGCTTGTACAGTGTTGACATGTTGCATACTGGGGTAAGTTGGTCTCTTGGTGGGAGTTGGTGGTCTGGGGCATGGTGTGTCCGCAGATGTGCTCAATTGTGCATGTGTGCCATTGTGCTCATCTCCCCCCATCCCCCCAGGCCCTGGTGATTACTCACCCTGTTGCTGTTGTGTTGGGTCCTGTTGAGCAGTGTCCGGGCCCCCAACTCCTGCCACCATCTCCCCACTGATGACTGTGGACACCATTTCCTCCATGTCGTCCAGCTCCTCCTGTGGCGCTGGGCTCCCACCTCCAGTCTGCATTGCTGCCTTCAGGTTGTTGGCGAGTTTCAGCTTGGTTTTGCACTTGACATCATTCCAGCGCCTCTTGACCTCGCCCATTGTCCTCTTCAGCACTCCGACTGCATTCACCTTGTCCACGATGGACTGCCATAATGTATTTTTTGTTGCCAATGACACAGTGGAGGTGACGAACAGTTTTTGATGGTGTTCTGTCACCTCCGTTATCAGGATCCTGTTTTCCTGCGGACTGAACTTCGTCTTCCTCTTATTCTTGTCCTTGCCCTTCCCTGACCCTGCAGTCCCAGGATGGTCCTCCGGGGGGCTTGTGGGGTTCTGGCTCTCCTCCGTACTTGCTCCGGCAACGTCCATTGTGCTTCGCTGTTGTTTGGCATTTGTTTGTCTGATTTGTTTCTGCTTTTATGGTGATTGTTCCCACCTGACGCGTGTGGATTGCAGGCCTGTAGCTGGGTTTCGCATATTTTCGTATCACGATTGGCCTCATCGCAGCTTTTTTTGCGTTTGTGTTTCGCATTTTTGCGGCGTGGGGTTGATTCTAACGCGGTCAGTTGGCACGTTATCTGGAGAGTATCGCATGGGGCCGCCGAGTTGTGAATACTTGGTTAACAAGGCGTTAATTTCCCGCGATGGACTGCTATATGCAAAGTTGCGTTAAGCTAAATTTGCGATGGTTATCACACGTTCTTGAGAATATGCCCCTTTGTCTCTTATAAATCAAATTATTCGGGTCATTATTTCACTGCAAATGTTTCTTCATGTAAGGTCATTCACAATTTCAGGATGCAATAAAATGGACACTTTCATTACTGGTTCCAATGCATTCTGAGGTTAAGCCCTTCTTCTGTGGGACTCACATTCTCTTTGGTATGTTAAATACCTCAAATGTGGGAGAAGGGCCATGATAAAACTGTATGGTATGTCAGAACAGTTGATTTTAATGTGGAAATGTATGTTAACATAAGCATATACAATTGTGTACAGGATTTCTTTGCCTCAGCATTGTATAATCTGTTTCTTTCTGGGCCTCTTTTGTCTGTTATATTATCCGTATTTGTACTGCCTGGCCATCACCCAGGAGGGTATCTGTAGCATTGTGAGGCTAATGTAAGTGCAGAATATACAATATTGTGATTGCTTAGCGTTGCTGCTACTGAAGGCCCCACTGCGCCGCATTAACTCACAAGGACATTGGAGATGACGTGCACGGCCCCGGCACGGGTATCTCCTCTGCCCTCACATCCGTCCGGATCATATTTATTAACCATACACCACGTGGTGCGGAACCAACCATTAATACAGAAAATCTCAGGGGGCAACAAACATAACACCCTTGTTGTCAGAGCTCAACCAACAGAACCTCAATGCCCCTGTTATATCACAAGCACAACACTACATTCCTCTCCAAAATACAAAATGAAAACAATTGCAACATCCGGACAGTGTCATTATAACATGCCACAACTGAATCATACGTTGGTAAGTATTAGAACATATAATCACAGAGACACCATCAACGGGTGGCAAAGTCACATACCTGAATAGTGAAGTATTACCTGATACCAGACATAAGTGAGAGGGCTTACACCAGATGAATCGCCAGTCTCGTGGACGGCACTGGATTACTTTGTAAGCCATATCGAGTAAAGTTATTACAGCCAGTCTGCAAACTGGAGAACCGGGAAGGGCAGCGCCCCACCGGGGTCTCAGGTCCACTAGGAATCCCCTGTAACATCAACATTCGGCATCCATTGTCCTCTTGCTCATCCAACGCAGGAGTTACATCCTCTTCACTTGGGGATCGTCAATGATGAAACCGCTTGAAAGCTGAAATGTTCTGAGTGATTGTTTCTATGCCCCGTCACGCAGTAATACGTGTGACCTTCCGATGGATAATGGTCCAGGGATCTAGCTCAAATGGGAATCGGAATTTGCTTTTTTTACTTTTATTTTTACAAAGACGGTGTGCAGTTCCTTAGAAGAAGTGAAAATGTTCAGTTCTGTGGAATAACCTCCTTTTGGAGGAAGTGCCCTCACACACCCCGGAGGGTGTCATGCTTCATTATTTGGGCGTGCTCCTCATCGGGCCAGCGCTGCAATGCCTGACGGGCACCTGCGAAGGGGCTCTTTGACGGAGATCTTTTTGATGAAGCCGTTAGGTGCATGGGGGGGTGTGGAATGAAGTGAGTAGTGTAGTGCAGTGAAGGACAGTGCGCTAAAATAGGTTTAGGAAAGCCCTATTGGATGCATTTTTATTCATGGGACTTACTAACCTAACTAAAAACAGTGTGGCCCTATCTGGATACAATGGTCCTATAGGGCGGGTGTATTATGAAAGAGGGTCGACATGTTTCTTGCCATTGTGAGCCCCAGTGTGGGGTCTCTCGGCAATTCTTCAGTACCAGTTAATTAGGAAAATATCCGAACTCTTACACTAGTCCGGGCTGGTGCTTTAAGTGTGAAGAAATGCTCTAGTTGCCAGCCTAGCGGGTTAATACAGGGTACGTATTTACCTTGTATTGTTCGACCCCACACTGGTGAGGTCTGAGCTGATGGGAGTATAAACAGAGCGCGTCGTTCACTCACGACAGAGGTGGCGTGGCGACTAGCCCTTCTCCTACCCCGGCTCTGTCTCGGAATTTGATACCAGGGCATCGATTCCGTCGCCCAGGTGTAAGTCATACATCTTGACTCATCGGCGATGAATTGCGTGATCATTGGACTTCTGACACCTTCCATGGACTCAGCAGTCGTCAATGGGATTTGGCAACCACCGGGAATGGTGTAGAATGGAGTCTACAATGACCCGGCCCATGAAGAGGTGCCCATTGGCCCGGCCAGTGGTAGAATGAGACGTCTGGCGATATTCGTGAAGGAAAGAGTAGAATGAAAGTTCTAGAGGTTGTTGGCTTGCAGAGGAGATTCAAATGACTTTGTTTAAAGTTCGCATAAATCTTTCAGCCTCCCCATTTGCCTGGGGCCACCACGGGGTAATCTTCTTGTGAGTGATACAGGGGGAAGTCAGATAGGCTGCCATCTCCTGCCCATGGAATGGAGGGCCATTGTCAGTTCACAGTTATTTGCTCAGGCCATGAGTGGCCATTTCCTTCTCCAATTTGGGTATCACCACACTGACACTCAAAGATGATACGACCTCTACCTCCAGATACTTGGAGTAGTCATCAATCATTACAAACGTATGTCTCCCATCCAGCAAGCTCCCAAAGTCAAGACTGGTACATATCCAGGGACGGTGCAGTCCTTTGTCGGTTAGTACAGGGGAGGGAAGATTTTCCTCACCAAAGGTCTGGCACCAGGAACTGGACCTGACCACCTCCCCAACCTTTTCATCCATCAAGGGGAACCACACTTTAGTTTGCAATCTATTCTTGGTCTTAACCATGCCTTGATGTCCCGCATGGGCAAGTTGGATAACTGAATCCATAAGGGCAGTGGGTATGACATGGCAATGTCCTCTCAAAAGGCACCCATTGGGGTCCCCACTCAGCTCTTGGCGAATATGATATAAAGTTTCCATGACTCATTGCACTTCCGGAGTAAGCAAAACACAGTCCTTCTTGAAATTATGCCACTGGTTGTTCTTCACTGTCTCCAACGCTTCTGAAGGCATTCATCTTGGCTGGTAGCTTGACAAAGGATTTCAATGGAAAGGAGAATAAGACAAGATTGGGCCGTCACATAGCGGACATACTCTTCCGTCTCATCAGCATCAGCTTCCTCTTCAGGAGTGGCCGCCCAAGGATGTCGAGACAAATAGTGCGCGGTGTTATGAGATCCAGGACGGTACTCCCCCTGAAAATTGTACTCCTGAAGTTGGAGCATCCACTTTTCAATTTGAGGTGGTGGCTTAACAGCAGTACCCTTCAATAAAGGAATAAGTGGCTTGTGATTAGTTGTTACAGTGAACGAGTTGCCATATACATACAGGGTGAAAATGTCTGCATCCCCAGTGAATGGCTGCTTCTCAATTTGAGAATATCTCTGTTCAGTGTTAGTTAAAGAGCGACTTGCGAACACCACAGGAACCCAAACATCATCTTCAGTGAAACGCTGTATCAGTTCGGCTCCTAAACTTTTGGGGCTGGCATCCATTGCTATCGTGGTGTTCTTGCGGGAGTCAAAATAGGCCAATCTGGTCTTAGACGAGAGGGCGTGCTTAGTGGCCTGAAAAGCAGCTTCTTGTGCAGGGCCCCACGACCAGGGGACGTACATTTTGGTGAGTTCACGTAGGGGCTGCGTCAAGGTTGTGAGGTCGTGAATGAAACAGCCACAATATTTGACCATCCCTAAAAAACGGGGCACTTCCATCACAGGGGCAGGAGCAGGGGCCTCCTTAATATCTTGGACTTTATCAGAATCTGGAGTCACTCCTGCAGACGAGAACACGTATTCAAAGAAATGTAACTTCTGCTGTAAGAACTCGCATTTGTTGCGGTGAAGTGTCAGACCTGCCTCTTGAATCCCCTGGAGTACCTTCTTCAATCTCTCATTGTGCTCGGGAACCGTCTTCGTGTAAGTTAAAATGTCATCACTGACATTAACAACACCAGGGAGGTCAACCATAAGTTCCTGAATAGTGTTCTAAAATACCTCGGCAGCGCTGGAGATGCCGAAACTTAAAGGTTTGCAGCACCTAAGACCTACATGAGTTGAAAATGTTGTGGCTAGCTGGTGATATCATATACGCAGATCCAGTTTAGAAAAACAGATGGCTCCACTCAATTCTCCAATCAAGTCGTCAATTGTTGGTGTGAGATGTCGTTCCCTTTTTATCGCCACATTGAGCATGCGCATGTCCACACATTTTCGCACCTCACCAGGCTGCTTGAGTTTTTTAGTTAGCACAATTGGTGAGACCCATGGGGTGAGTCCTGTTACTTTTTCAACGATGCCGGCAGCCTCCAGTTCAGACAATTATTTTTCCACTAGTGGCCGCAGATTAAACGCAGTGTGTCGATGACGTAAGGCTATGGGCTGCACAGACTGATTGATATGCAGATGGATCTCTTTGCCTTTCAGGCACCCAATTCCTTCAAAGACTGCAGGGAATTCTGCCAAAAGGTGAGTGTTAGCTTCCTGATGGATCCCAAAAACAATGCCAGGGTCTTTAGCCACCCTACTGCCTAGGAGCATACTATGGCCTTCTTCAGCAACATATACTTGAGACTCCACTGACTTGGATCCATAGGTGATAGAGGTTTGTCTTGAGGTTGGTCTTGACCATATGCGAGCACCTTGATTGTTGCAAGATTCAATTTTGGAGCAGGTTTCAGAATTCCATTGCCTCCACAGACATGATGTTAATTGTTGTTCCAGTGTCTACTATGGTAGTGGTGACCCTATCTTCAACCCGTATATGGCATTGTGGCAGCCGACAGGAGGTTTGAACGGCAGTGCCAAAGGTGAAAACGGAGTGGACAGTATGTTCTTCAGTATTATCATCATCCATGTCGCTACCTCCCCCTCTCACTTCCGGGACCATGTTTACGGTGGTGCACTGTCCCCGATCCTTTCCCGAGCAACAGACACACATGAAATGATTGAGTTTGCCACACCTGGCACACTTCTTTCCTCTCGCTGGGCATTCAGAAGGGCAATGGCTACTTCCATCGCAATATCTGCAGGTTTGTGGTTTGGTGCTGTCTCTCCTACCTTGTTTGAACCATAGGATTTGAGGTGATGGCATTGACCAGTTCAGTATTAACCAGGGTCTGTAAGGCTGCTTTTATGTGGGTAGCTTGAGCTCAGAACAGTTCCTTGGCCCTGCCCAGCGTTAAAATGTCCGCTAAGGATTTTCCCTATTCTTCTAGAATCCGCTCGTGAAATTCTGCTGAGGTACACTCTTATAGGATATGAAGTGCACGGCCCGGCCCAGGTATCTCTCTGCCTTCACATCCAGGCGTGGAAATATTTCTTAACTATGCACCACGTGGTGCGGAAACAACCATCAATACAGAAAATCTCAAGGGGCAACAAACATAACATCCTTGTTGTCGGAGCTCAACCAATAGACCCTCAACGCCCCTGTTACGTCACAGGCACAACACTACAGGTATCTTGACGCCTCCAGAAGGAGGGCCAACATTAGCTGAGGCACATTGCAAAAGCCAGGTTTCAGTTCCATGTGAAATTAAAAAACCTTGCTGGTGGTTCTGATGTGCAGGGAGAGGCCGTTCCAAGCTTTGGGAGCCAGGTACGAGCAACAGCAACCCCGGGTCTTGCTATTCAGATGCATGTGACGTGGACGAGTAAGAGGACATTCAAGCTGAGGTCTCTGGCCCAGGTGTGGAAGTTGTTAAGTGCCCTGTTTTTTATACCTCTAAGATTGTGATGCCCAGCAGCAGGTTACACAGTGACGTGCCACAAATAGTATTTGTGCATGTTTGTCTTAGCATGTATTACCACATTAAAGAGAGACCTAATTGCTTTGGAAAGGCTTACTTAAACAATAATTGCTTAGTAAGTTCTGACTAGGCTCCGTCCAAACATCTACTTCTTTATAATAAAAAGCATTTTCCAGCAAGCATTGAGAAAGGCAAGAGCACTGATATTTCCTTAGTAAAGCATCTTTATTAATTTACATCTTTGTGTATGTGGTTGTGTGGATGAATGGGTGAATGTAAGATTGTATAAATGACTACCTGGAAAAATGAGTGAGCGGATGTATGAATGAGTGACAGAATGCATGGATAGTTAAGTGGGCGATTGAGAACAGAAATGGATGGTTTGCTGGGTACGTGAGTAAGTGCATGGATGGAGGCAGACAGCTTGCATCAGTTTTCTACTCTTCAGAAGTAAAAGTATTACTGAAATGCCAAGAATTACCAGTATTACGCCAGTCAAAGCATTTTATATGGGCTGGGCACTATTGTGCAACAAAGTTCTTAATATATAAAGATTTATCACCATTAATCCGGTAGAGGCATAACACATGTATGACCAGCTTCATCCCATGGATGTCCGCGATAAACAGATGCTTATTGGCAATAATGGCATTCAATTGATTTGTGATGCATCTTTCCATGGCTTTCCCTAGCAGAAGGAGACTGAATGCTGGTCAAATGCTGCACAAAATGTCTGGTTTGAGATTGAGATTTTTGAGGATGGGGTAATTTGTCCAGTAAACATTCGTTGGTTGAGGGATTCATTTATTAGTTAGTTAGTGGTTTCAAAAATGTTAAACTGTTCTATCCTAGGTAACAGGATGTTGGCTTAATAATGAAGGATAAATCATTGTTGCTGATGAAAAGAAAGGAGTTCTGCTTATTTTGTTTTAGTTTTTGGTGTGTGAACATCACTCAATGATGGGTCAGAACTGTATTTATTTCTAATGGAGCGTATCTTGTTAGTACAGTGGTTTTTTTTTGTTTTTACTTGATTTTTTATTTTCATAATAATTACATTCAGTACATGGTTACTCACTGTAATTTTGTAATTTAACAAGGCATGAAGTAGGGAAGAAAAAACAATTACTTGAATAGCAATCCCTGCCTTCCATCCGACACAGATCAATCTCAGGACAGCATATACATCTTGAATGTATAAGTGCAAGCAGCAACCCCCTCCCAGGTTAAAACATTCGCCCAGTGGTTCACATCTCCCCGCTCCAACTCAACTAACCTCATTTTAAAGCATATGACCTGGGTTATTTTACCCCACTCCAGTGGGGACAATCCCATCCCGTTGTTGTGCAGAGGAGGCAGCGCTGACTTCGAGCAAATAATTCTTAAGGGGCCCCCAGATATATTTTGGCTGAGACGCCAGAGGCTGGGTGACAGCGTAGAGTTCACTGTTCGTGTTGCAATTTGTTAGGCTTGTAAGCCAGTCTTTTACTGTAGGGGAGGATCTGCAGCCCCATTTAAGAGCTATCTCCCTCTTGGCAAGCAGCAAATCAATGGCCGTGAATTTGCGTACCCCCTTTGGGAAACCAAACACATAGCCTAAAAGTGCGGTCTCAGGTGTGGACTCTACCTCCAAGCTTATCATTTTGGCTATTGCGCTGTACACCGCTCGCCAATAGGCCCCAATTTTAACGCAGTTCCAGACTAGATGTGCGAAGTCGGCATGTGGTGCCCCACACTTAAAGCAGGTGTGTGATCTGCTGGGATCAATAGTGTGCATTTTTTCCGGAGACACATAATTCCTCCACAAAAAACTGAAATGTATTAATTTGTGTTGACTATTTAGGGAGACTTCGTTAATTTGTGTACAGCAGAAAGCCCAGTGCGAGTCCTGAATTGGGTACCCAAGATCTCGCTCCCACGCATCCCGGACCTTAGCATCTCTGTTGGGAACTATTGACATGCATGCGCCATACATCTTAGAAATAAGGTGCTCTCCCCCGGGACTCATGATCAATGTGGACAACGGGATGAAAGATTCGGGCTCCAAAGGGAACTCAGAAATCCCCGCTCTTAGTGCACAGCGGACCCGGTTCAGGATAAAATGGTCCATAAATGTTGCCTCACTAAATCTCCCCTCTTCTGTGCTAGAGAAGACATGACCCCCTGTGAATAAGTCCCCAATTGTACTTATTGAGTATTTGGTGAGTGTGCGCTGTACCAGTTTCTCTTCCATAATGAAGATCCATGAATTATTTAAAATCGGAATCTCGGGAGAGTAAAAGTATGAGATCTAGTGACTCACACTAACTTCTGCCAAGCCCAACTGGTAGTAGACACAGTTTGAATATCCCGGGGGTCTCTTGGGAATCCCCGTGGCAACACCGTGCTCAGGGTGGAGGGCAGGAC
This sequence comes from Calotriton arnoldi, assembly GCA_963921515.1. Taxonomy (NCBI): domain Eukaryota; kingdom Metazoa; phylum Chordata; class Amphibia; order Caudata; family Salamandridae; genus Calotriton; species Calotriton arnoldi. The sequence goes on along the minus strand of CAWUFW010022492.1, from coordinate 56,422 downwards.
CAAGTCAGCCTCTGGTGTAGTGTAGGGAATCTGCGCATCCGGATGATACCAGGAATGTGCGAAACTGCATTGTGCGACCAAATAATATAGTTGAAAATTAGGGATGCTGAATCCCCCTCTGTCGTACGGGCGGGTCATAGCATTCCAACTAACTCTGGGTCTCCTACCCCCCTCCCAGACCAACCTGATAAGGTGAGAGCGCAGTGTGAGAAAAAATCTGTTGGGGAGCGGGATGGGAATGTTATTAAATAGGTATGAAAACTTTTTATCAGCGCCACACGTCCTGCAAGCGAGAGGGGAAGCCTCAACCATCTTTCTACTAATAGCTCTAAGTTATGCATAGCAGGGCCATAGTTCAATCGGATAATTTGTTCTGTTTCTTTGTGGATATGGTTTCCCAGATATTTAGCAGAGTCCTCACACCACTCAAGAGGGAATTCACAGTTCCATGTCATGGTACATGGGATAAGGGGGAATATCTCTGATTTACCCCATTTTATGCGCAGGCCAGAATAACCACCAAATCATATAATCTCTCTGATAAGAGGTTCTAGATTCTCCTGGGGGGTACGTACGTAAAGAATGATATCATCCACGTAGAGGGAAACAACAGGAGAGGGCCTGTTTTAAACTGGAGTCCTCTATGTAGATGTCGTTCTTGAAAATGTCTGACCAAAGGGTCCATAGTTATAATAAAGAGCAATGGGGAGAGTGGGTACCCCGCCTGGTGCCACGGGTAAGATTGAATGACCGGGATAGTGTGCCATTTAAGCGAAGCCGAGTAGTTGGGCAGCATATAGCAATGCTGTAAGGTCAATAAAACCTCTTGGCATGCCTATCCTCCTCATCACCACTAGGAAGAAAGGCCACTCCAAGGAGTCAAAGGCCTTTTCTGTATCAAGAAGGATTCCAGCTGCCAGAACCTCTGGCAACATTCTATGTATCACAGCGAACAGAGTCCTCAAGTTGAGGGCAGTCGATCTATGGGGGACGAATCCCGATTGGGCCGGGGATATTATCCGGTCCACCAACAAGGCCAACCTTAACGCGATCATTTTAGCCAAGATTTTATAGTCAAGGTTTAAGAGGGAAAGTGGCCTGTATGACCCGCAAGCCAGCGGGTCCTTCCCAGGTTTAGGAAGCAGGATTATTACAGCTTCTCGCAGAGTGGGGGGCAACTCCTTACGCTCGAGGGCCTCATTGTAAACCTCAAGGATACCTGGTGTCAACAAGCCCTTGTATGTCTTATAAAAGTCACCCGTAAATCCATCCAGGCCAGGGGCAGTAGAGCCATTCATGGCATCTATGGCACTAATGATTTCTTCTGCGGAGAATGGTTCCGCCAGAAACTCTTGCATGAATTTCTCAAGCCAGATCATGGCAATCACAGCCAAATACTCCTCCTGGTCTGTCGCATTGTGAGACACCCGAGACGTGTATAATGTAGCATATTATGATAAACATTCATCCCGTATTTCTGGGGTGCCCGTGAGGATCTGGCCTGTAGAGGATCGAATTCCAGTGATGCATGATCGCCCAGGCAAGGGTCTTAGAAGTCGTGTCAGTGTACGACCCGGTCTGTTGCCTTCCCCGTAACGGCAGGTGATGGCATATTTGTTTAAAAAATTAGTTTCCCATTCAGCGGCCTCCCTGAATTCCGCCAAGAGGGTCAGGCGGCAGTCAAGCTGGGTCGAATCAGATTGCTCGATCTGCTCTCTATCTAACATCTCCAGTTTCTGCTCAATACGAGCTATTGTGGCCCTGCGGCCCTTCAGTACCCCCGCGTGTTTAGAGATGCAAACACCTCGCATGTAGGCCTTAAAGGCCTCCCAAAGTGTGGCCCAGGAGTTAACAGATCCAGTATTTAACTAGGCCTGGGCGGTGAACTACGCTCCGTTCGCGGAGTTTTCTGCACTCCGCACTCCGCAGAGCTCGCGGAGTGCAGAAAACTCCGCTTCGCGATGTGCAGCAGAGTTTTTCCCCCGCTCGCGATCGCGAACGGTAAGTTCGCGAACGGTAAGTTCGCGAGCGCGAGTTGCAGCTCGGGTAGAATTTCTACCCAAGCGGCAGGAATACCAGCACAAACTGCAGTTCGCACTGCACTCCGCCACTCGCGGAACTTCGTGGAGTTTTTTTGTAACTTCGCGGAGTTACGCGTAGCAAAACTCCACGAACTACGCCCAGGCCTGTATTTAACTCAAAATAGTCCTCTATTGCCACGCGAAGTTCCGATTTAAATAGTTCATCCATCAAGTCCTGCCTAGGAAATCTTCACTGCCTCTCACTGCCCTCCGGTCTAGGAACACGAGCCTTCAACACCACTGGGGAATGGTCCGAGTACGTTCTGGGGAAAAGCTGGAAAGATATATACCAATTAGATAAATTGGGGGAGATCAACCAATAGTCTAGCCTGGTCCACGTATCGTACTCGGCCGAGTAATGAGAGTATGCGGTGGTTACCGGGTTGCGCTGCCACCAAATATCTACCAGGCCAACTGAGTCACACAGGTCTAACAGTGCTCGGCGCACGCGCAGTTTAGTGACAGAGGAGGTGGAGGAACTATCAAGGGCTGGGTCTAGTAAAAGATTAAAGTCACCCCCATGCATACGTACTCAGCGTCAAGTTGCAAGATTTGTGCGTGCAGATCATGGAAGTGCTCTGGGCTGTCTATATTAGGGGCGTATATACTCACAAGTGCTATGCGGTGACCCATTAGCTACCATAGTATAGCGCCCTTCTCTGTCATTGTGTGCTTTGTGTAGCTGAAAGGGTAGATGTTTGTGTATCAATATCGCGGTGCGTAAGTGCTATAATTTGCAAAATAACAATGTGGGCCCCAACTCTCAGCAAAGTTGTTAACGTCTGTTCTGGGCAAGTGGGTTTCTTGTAAAAATGTAATGTCGATCCCATGTTGTTGTAAGTAATGTAATATATGCTTCCCTTTTCTAACATTATTGAGCCCCCTGACGTTCCAGGTGATAAAAGACAGGTCGGAAAAAGTGGACAGGCTATCCATTGCCGACATTTAGACTAAGAGACAGTGATTGCTGTTGTGTGTCATAACTAGACCTCATCGTTATACAGTGAGTAAACTGAAACGCAAGCAATAGTGACCAGGATTGCTAACATCCCCACCCGCCACCCTCCACCCATCCCTGCACCACCCTATGCAGGGAAGAACCCCGTAGAACAGACAGTCATATGCATCATGTAAACATCCTAGATAATTAAGGAGATAAGCAAGATACCATACGATCGTGTGACGCATTTATCATGCTAAACACACAGGGTGTGGCAACGCCACGCCAGAAACCCAACTTTGCAGTTAACTATATTGATGTAATAAGCATTCTATCTCAACACAAGAAGAAAACATACTGAACTGAGCCATACTGACCCGGGGCAGATTGTCCGGGTTATTCGGAGGAGAAAAGTTCCACGCTGGCCCCCGAGCCACTGTGAGGGGGAGTAGCTCTGGATATGTCTTTACTCTTTTGGCTGCCGCTGCCTTTATAGTCTCTGCAAAACTCCTGAACCGCTGTGGGAGTGTCGAAGATCCGGGATCTGCCCTCGACGTCCACCCGAAGGCACGCTGGGTATAACATACGATATCTGAGTCCCACATTCCGGAGAGTCGCCTTGACTGCGTTGTATTTGCACCTCGCCTCCTGTACCATCGCTGTGAAATCAGGGAACACGGCCAACGCCGATCCCTACCATGATATAGCACCCCGCTCTCTCATCAGGCGAAGCGCCACAGCCAGGGTTCGGGCTGGGACCCAGAGAACAATGTGCGCGTTCAACCAGAAAACCAGGGGTGAAGGCATCTCTGCCAAATATGTCGGCCAGCAGGGTTTCAACAAAAAGATCCATGCGGCCAATATTGGCCGATTCAGGGACTCCCAGGATGCGAATGTTGTTGCGCCTGCTGCGCGCTTCCAAATCTTCATTTTTCATTGCTACATCCTTAAGGATCTTTTCCATACGGTCCAGGCGCTTAATGGACTGGGCTGCCCTGTCTTCTAGGTCGTACACCCTACCTTCCACTGTGTCGAGGCGCTTATCATGTACCTCTAGCTTGGTGCCCGGATTGTCTAGGTGTTTTTCCAGGGCATCAAACCGACCATCCAGGGCTTTGAAGCCAGCCCTCAATTCCTGCAGTAGCGAGCTCGAGCCTGTGGGAGGGTCACCTGTGGGGGCCACATCCAAGCCACCCTCAGCCATGCTGTTGCCCGGCTCTGGTGTTTTCTCTGTGGTTTTACCAAACTGCAGTAGCCGTTGTTTGGGGTCTTTACGACCCATATTTTCCTGCATAAACCCACTGGATGGCAGCATCTATCCCAGACAAGTATCTGCTGAGGGGGTCGCGGGCCACTATGCGGCACGCAGGCCTGATCAGTAAAAACAAGGGGCCTCTTGCGCCAGGCATTAAGCAGTGTCAGGCAAGAAGAGTCAACCAAGCTCACTGGAATATGTTATATGCTGCATATACCGCCGCCAGCGGGACCTCGCTGCATGGGCCACAGTAAAACATCTGCGCCACTCATGCAAACATTTCCATAGATTTTTTCAATGCCCAATGTTGTGTAATGTCCAGGAGGAATGTATGACGTTACTACGCCATCCATTACCCCGCAGTAGGTTACAACGCGGACGTTACATCGTCCGCGTTGTTACCACGCATGGCTTTACATCGCAAGTCGTTTCTACGACTTGCACTAGATGGCGCGCTGGACTTAGGAATAGTATAAATTACTATTCGTACTCCAGTTAGCGCAACAGCAGGGAATGTGTTGGATTTAAAATCCAACACATTCCCTGGTGTTGCGCGCCATCTAGCGCAAGTCGTAGAAATGACTTGCGATGTAATGCCATGCGTGGTAACAACGCGGACGATGTAACGTCCGCGTTGTAACCTACCCGCGTGGTATTACCAGCGTTGTAAACGCTCTTTCCCGTCCAGGAGTGTTGGCTTAGCGCCGACGGTGCACCGGTGCTGCTCCGTTCATATTAATGCCTCTCATAGGCCGTGGCGCCCGGTAGGACAGGTGACTCCTCACATTGTGCAGGCGGGGCCCCAAAGCATTGGTATCCCCCCCGGCCGGTCCGATCAGCCAGATGGCTGTCTCCCAGGCTCGCCCGCGGCCCCTATCACCGCGGGGCCTCCAGTAGCAATTGGGCCGGTCGGGCTCACACTGGGCAGTGAGAGCCGGTTACAGCGGGAGGAGGAGGGGGGGGCAAATATCATGCACGCTCACCTCGCCTGCAGCGGGAGTAGGACTTCACCGCTCCTTCGGAACCGCACACCCAGAGTCACTAGGCTGGAGTGTGCAATCGGCGCAGCCTTTTTCCAGGCCTTTCCACGCCGCAGCGACCCGCTCCGCCCACACACGTTCGCCGGCCTCAGTTTGGGCGATTTCTTTAGTTTTGGCCACTATAGATGGCACCATGGCATCATCTTCTACGCGGGCACCCGTTCCGCCGAAGGATTAGGATGGCTTAGATCAGGATAGGGCGTAGTTGTCGGGATCGTCTGGCGGAGCTTCAGCGCTGCGCGGTCATCTTGGTCGGCAGCCTGGCCACGTCCCCCCTATTAGTACAGTGTTGATGAAATTACTCCTATTTAGTGGATGAGAGTGACAGTATCCACTCCTGGCAAGGGAAGAGGAACTGAGAAGGGAAAGATAAGGTGTTGATTTGGTTTTGCATAAATTTGTATTTAGCTTATAGGATGGCCTGTTTGTAATCCCTTTTCTCACTTTACGTTGCACAGTATTTTGATATTCAGATTCAATTTTCACATGTCTGAACAGAATTACAGAAGGATCTGAAAAACCACCACTGGTTCAGTCTTTTTTGAGATTACTTTAGTTGGAGAGGAGCCACTAAGTTGACTACCATAAGAAAATTATGATTACACCTCTCAACAGTGTCAGTTACGTCAGCTGGCAGGTCCAATTGCTGCACGTTCGGAGTTGATGAGTTCTTGCATTGTGGTAGATGGTTGTTTTTTTCCTGGGTGAATCTATCTCCTATTTCCTGACAGTGTTAACATTGGTCACGGTTGAAGAAGAGACAAGAATGTGGAAGGGAACAGTCAATTGGAATAGGATAAGTGTATTTCATATTTTCTTGATCACCAAAGACGAGCTCAAGAATGTTATCTGCGTGATGAGACATGCTGATGAGTTATGAAGTAACAGTATGTTTTTTATGATGCCATAAAATTGTGATTAGCATTACCCTAGCTGATATTGAAGTCCTCTACCAGGACATTTTTGTCAGACACCATTTGGTTTGAAGTAACATTCTGAGAACTGGGTGATGAATTCGATAGTGAGTTTGGGACTGGATAGGATGTTACTATATCAAGATCAACTTAATGTCCTCCTAAAGACCACAGACACTATATCATTCAAAACCACTCTGACAGCATTTCCCATGTGCTCCTTGTACTAATGACAAATATTCCAACCTTTATATAATGCTTGAAAAAGCCTGAGCTGAGCAAAACATGTGACGGCTGATTCTTTAACTTCTGCTCAAACAACTGTCACATGGATAATACTTTTGTTACAAATAAATAAAGACTTGACTTTACTATCCAAATCATTAGTTGACCAATAATTGTCTGCTGTTGCCTCTATACATCCACAATGTTTTCAGGTAGCTGGGTAGGTTGGCCACTCCAATTGAAGCCAGACTATGTTACTTAACTACATAATATTAAAGTGGCAGTTCCACACAGCTGTTAATTACAGACCCAACGTGTCCTGCACTCTTGTTATGAAAGTATAAATTAACAAAGGTTTTTCTATAGTTTCATGAACAGTGATTCTAGTCTAGGCGAAGTGGAACAAAACATGCAGATCATATATATAAAGATTCATGAAGCAGTGCTTTTGTTATACAAATAATGAGTAAGAGGACGTGCCCAAGGTTTTTATGAGGAGCCCTCTCACCCCTGTTGCTGTTGATACCAGGATTGTCTAATTCCAAGGCTGCCTAGTCTTCATTTCACATGTTACCTCCACTCATGATCAATTTATGTATATTGACATCATTGCGTATTATCGATATGCTCAATAAATTAAGGATATATATCCTAATAAAATGAAAAATTATTATTCATTAAGTCATACATAAAAGCCTTTTCTGCACAGTGCTATATTAGGCTTCCACTCCCGGATCGTTGGTGTTATATAAACTAATGAATGTGTGAAGGAGAGATTTCTTGCACCCTGTAAAATACTACTACCCTGTAGTGAGCTGTTTCTCCACTGTGGTAAATACCTTGTGTAACAAGTTTATCTCCTGAAAATGAAGCATAACATACTAAATCAGTATTTAACAAACCCCATTATTAAATTATTTATCCCCTGATGAATTTCAGCAGGATTAACCTGCTGAAATTTTTTAGACTAAAGCAAAGGTTTGCGAAAATAATTGCACAGCTTGGAAATGATCTCAAACTCCTATTTACACAGGGATCAAAATGTAACTCACAGCTCAAAGTCAGCTCCTCTGTGTGTTTCCTTAGAAAATGTATATGTTAAACATGGTGAAAGACAAAGGTTACAATTATCCGTACATGTATTATGTTTAGTGCTTAATTAGTAAATATGGACACAAAGGTTTTTTAGGAACTCGCTGCTGCTGATGTAGTGGAAATCGTATTTTGTTGTAGGGGTGCGTTATAATCACACGTGTAGAGCGCACCCACATATAATCTTTGTTGTAATAACATGAAGTGTTAGGATTTTGGAACGTATTGACCTAAAACGTGTTGTGCTTAGGGCATTGGACCGTAACATGGAGAATTAACGTAGAAAGTGAATGTAACTAGCAGGAAACATTCACATGAAGCACTCGTGTTGTGATACTGACAATTATTCATGTACTAAACATGTTTATTAATCATGTCATTTTACATGTAGGTAAATGTATTAATTGAATGTGCCTTATTTTCATATGCAGATCTGTAAAGTTCATATGCAGGTTTCTTATGTTAGCTGAATCTTGTAGGCCTGAAATGCATTTCCCTAGAAACTCTTGCTTTAGAATTATTCACTGAATTTCATGTGTGCTGTAGAATTATTTCTTTCTCACATTTTGGGTTGCAGGTGTAAGAAGTGCCCTTGTTAGCTAGAATAATGTCTTTGTTTTAGTAGTCAGACAGGGAGATAAGAAGTTACATCATAAACTTGAGTCGATAAAAGAAGGCTGTTGTGCTTCACACAGGAGAAGGCATGGGAACCAATGATATCTTGTTGCAAAGCAAGAACACCGCTATCCAATGGAAAACTACCTTTAGGATCATATTCAGAGAAGATGGCATGACCAGCAAAGACTCTTGGGAACGATACCTGAGATATTGGGATGTTGAAAGTAGAGAAAGTGCCTACTTCTTTTTCTGCCTTCGTAGAGAGCATCTTTGAGCAAGCTCTGTCTCAGTAGCTTTATGCTACATGACCCATTTACTCTGGAGAGACTTCTTAGGGAGACTCCACAGACTGACACCTTTTAACTTTCCTTTCTAAATATGCTGAAGTAGGGATGTCAATTAGTATTAGAGTAATGATAGATTAATGCTTTTTACTCACTAATCCTCGATGCAGGGGAATTTGAACTCATGCTTTCTGATCCTCTGCATCCTGTTTCTTGAGCTAATTGTCTTGTTTATGCTACATCATCTCCATTGGATACGCCGATTTGGTTTCATGCTGATTCCAATGTATTTCTTTACCCTTATTTTGAGGTGTGTTTATGTCCAGTTGTTTTAGGCATTGTAATAAATTAACTAACTTTACGGAGTTGTTTGTGGTTATTAGGTGTCCAAAGGATTTCTGGATCATTTGATTGCCAGTCATAACACATTTTCTCCCCTCTATGCTTCCATGCTGCTAAAAAGCACCATTGGATTCTGACTCTAGAATAGGTCCAAAACCTTATGGGACCAGCCCTTTCACTGTCAAACCCCGGTGTGCAGACTACCAAGATGGCCTAGTTTAGTTTCTTCTTGTGCTTCTTTCTATCACCTGCCTACACTTCCAATCTTATTAGCTTGGTCTTATAGTTGATTTTTCATTTCAGCTTTCTCTCTTTCTCACTGTCTTTCCACCTTTTTGTTCCTCCTTCTTTCTTTCTTTCCCCTCTTGCTCTGGGTCTCAATGTGATTATGACAAATTAGTGGCAGTCTCCAAAATTGTTGCTAGTGCCAAGAACCTGTAATTAAAAAAAGCAAAATAAAAAAGTATGACGTTTTACACGGTGACAGACCAGTTATTTTTCATTCCAAATCTAAGAGGATGATACGTTAAGGACAGCAAACCATCCCCCAATTTTGTGGCCTGCTTCATTATTGGGTTTTGCTTCTAGTGTGCATTAGAAAAAATGAAAGCAGTTTCTGGTGCTTAGTTCATTACGCTGCTCACACTTTAACTCCCCCTAATTAAAAAAAAAACACTGTAGTAGAATTCCAAGGCTGAAATCAGAAAAACATATTTTTTTAAAGTATGCTTTATTCAGTTTTTATAACATGATTCACAGATCTGAGAAAATCACGGAAAAGTTTAGTACTTGAAACACAACAATTATGAAAAAATGAATACTCGAGTTGCTGGAAATGATGTCCGAGGTTTGTAAAAATGAAATGATAACTGGAACTGTTGGCCATCAGGTTGTTGTCTTTTAGACCACCTACACATAGATAGGTATTTAAAGATATTTGACAGCAACTGGCAGTGAACCTAGCATATGAGAACCGGCTATGTGATTGTTAAGAGTTTTTCATGTAGGATACTTTTTATACCTCAGCAGGTCTGTTAGTTAATTTTCTTGTAGTACAATGTTTAAAGGTGAAAGATCAGCCATTTTTTAAAAACGAAAACAAAACATTAGCAGGTTTGTTCTTGATGCTTGTTTTTGGCTGGTGGTCTTCATGCAAAAACTGCCTCAGCGAGCTGTTTGAGTATTTTGCTTTTATTGTTCTGTACATTTAGTTTGGATACCTTCAGAAGGTCTTCTACCTCATCTTTGTCATAAGAAGGTTTGAATGTAGAGAATGCATCTCTGTACTTCTCTACTTCACCTAAGAATGTAAATGAGAAAAACATTAATATTTAAATTTCATACCGACTGCTGGGAGTAGTTCAGCCAATCAGAAGGATCAAAATACATGCAGTACTGTAAAGCAAAAATGCATTCAGAAGCTGGAAAACCATTTAATTAGTTTCAAGGCAATAACATCAATAAGACCTCATAATGACCAAACAAGCCATATAAAAAGTATTCCAAAAATTGTGTACCATTGCTTTTTATTATCCTTAGCTGAAATGCTAAGCAACATTTATTTGAGAGTTGGGAGTTTTATTGGAAGGTAAAGAATCTGGCTGTCCTAATGAACATAAAAGCTTGTTTTGGGAGATCAAGTTAATGCAACTATCTAACTTTCTTCATCCATCTCTTCAAACTACTGTGGGTACTGCTTTAGTTATTTCTAGACTAGACTACTGTATTGGCCTTTATCTTAACATACAATTGCAGTATGCACACAAGCTTCAGGTCCTCCAGAATGCAGCAGCCAGGCTTTTACTAGGAATCACCAAATTTCAATCAGCGAAATCTGCCCTACGGAAACTTCATTGACTTCCAGTCAAACAAAGAGTGAAGTTCCAAGCCTTATGTATCACCTTTAGTGCACTACATGATTCTGGTCCAAAATACTTGCAAGACAGGGTAACATGGTACCAGCCAGAGAGGTCTCTCCACTCCAGCTCTGCCAGATATGTGATTCTCCCCAGGTTTAAACTTTCCTTCTGGGGTGGAAGAAGTTTAGTGGTGGGAGCCTCTAAATTTTGGAATTCTCTTCCTCTGTACATCAAGCTCTCAACAGATCTATTTCAGAAGGGTTTTCAATAACTAGTTGGGCTTATTTTCCTCTCTGTATCACAGCAGTGCCTAGATTCCTCTGGGTGAGTGTTGCACTAAATAAGAATATTTAACATAACATACCATAACATAACATATTGCCAGTGATGCTGCAGTATTCCATTAGGGGCTTTAATAAGGAATAACACCTGGTTTTCATCTACCACAAGCCTGATGTCATCAGGAAAGGGACTAGCAAAAAAGTGTACATGAAGCCTGCATCAGTGCAACCTACCATTACTCTTTCTGTCTGTTCATCCCCAGTTTCTCTTTTTTTTTCTCCCCGGGACTTTTCTACCTTGCTTTATTGGAGCGACTTTTAAAGTAAACCTTTTCACATCACATGTCAAAGCACACTTATCTTTCTTTGGTCTTCACAGTACTCTCCTACATAAATATATGTAGCTTTTTAAAAAATATTTTTTATTTTTTTTATTTTTCCAATATGAACATAAATAAATTGCAGCAAAAGATTATCATAGACATAAATACATTACACAGAGACAGATTTTCCTTTAGCCATAAATATAAAGCCATAATAATTCCCAATCCAATAGAGAACAACAGCTAAAAGGTACAGTACAGAAAAATGGGCAATTTAATTTAATTGAATTTAATTCATCCTAAATACACAACCATAAAAGACAATTCATGAGGGATAGCAGCAGAGAATCTAATAGGCATGATTAAAAGTACCAACAAGCTAAAAATGTTTAAATTGGTTTATAACTCACTCTTTCTGAGTAAGCGAGGAGATCCATGCGAGAGAGTGGCCCCCGATCCTTTTTCCTTTATTCCTTCCCTTCCTACCTCTTCGTTCATAAAGTGCAGTCTCTAAATTATAAATGTGCAGGAAGCACCCTTTCCATTGCTGGAAGGTCGGAGGTAACGGATCCAACCAGGCTGAGGCTATGCACAGCCTGAGGACCGACTGACATCGCTATAAAGATTAGCTCCTTCCCAATTCTCCTATCAGGTTCAGCTATTCCTTGTAACATAAGCTGAGGTGACAGAGGGATATCGTCTTTCAATACATCCCGTTAAAAGATGGTTATTTCCTGGCCAATTGGTTCTATGCTAGGACAGGTGGAAAATATGTGAACCTAATCTGCACCTGCTGCCCTGCATCTAAAGCATCGGGTCCCCTCCTACCCTCCCCATTTAACAATTTTTGCAGGAGTTATGTATAAATCAAAAAGAGTTTTAAAGTGTTGTGACTGCAGGTTGGCGGAGCACAATATAGTGCCCCCCATTTCTAACGATTTTAAAAAAAAAGGGATCCGGAAGCCCGAGCCTTTCCTGCCACCTCAGACTATGCTTATCCAGGTCACCTGGGACCTCCTCCAACAGACAGCCATACAATTGTGAAATTGAGGGGCTTGTATCCTTTATTAATATTTCCATTAAGGGGACCTGTGCAAATCCTGCCGCTCCTCTGGCTTTTTTGAGAAGAAAATCCCTCAGCTGTAAAAATTTGAAAAAGTCTTGAGGGCCAACAGTAAATCTTTCCCTAACCGCTTCAAAGGACGCAATGTGGCCTCCGGCCAAAAGATCCCCTACCCTACTAAAACCAGCCCTTTCCCACCTTGCCAAACAGTCATCTTGGAGGATCCTCTGTAGCTAATCATTCCTGAGCAAGGGGGTGTACCTACTGAATCTGCCCACCCCAAGCCTTTTCCGAACACCTGCCCAATTCCGAAATGCTGTAATTAAGATCTTAAACAGCGTTTTCTTTAAGTAGCTTGCGTCATAAAATTTCAGTAGGCAGCCATTAGCCCTTGCTCCTATCAAGAACTCAAATATCGATGGGATATAACTAGGGTCATCCCCTGCCCTAGCCTTGTTGCTGAATAGAAGCCCATAATACTGCAATACTGCTGCCAAATAATCTAGCTTAAAATTAGGGAGCCCCCACCCCCCTCTATCCCTAGGAAGGCACAGGAATGCATTAGCCCTCCTTATTTTTCCATAATACCAGATAAACCCAGCAACCGCCCTCTCAATTAGCTTAAACAATCATTGTGTATCTCAAGGGGTATTGTTCGAAAAATATAAAGTAGTTTTGGCAGGCTCGTCATTTTAACTAAATTACACCTCCCCATTATTGAGAGTCTCAGATTATCCCATCGGCAAAGATCCTTCTTAATTTTCCCCATTATGGGGGCAAGGTTTAGATCTACTATTGCTTCGACCTTTGCTGTGATGGTTATTCCAAGATAAACTGCTTCATTGACAATCCTATTATCAAAGGCGGGGTAAATCTATTTATCAGAACCTGTGTTTCAAGAGCCTGTTCAATAATAACCCAGATTTCAGCTATAGTTTCGACAGCACCCAGCGCTCTATCGGGGTCTGTAGTGATTATAGCTGTGTTGTTGGCATAAGCCAGTATCTTATTGTCCCAACCCTAGAGGCTTCCAGTCATCTGAGGAACGGATCTAAATATATTGCAAACAGCAAGGGAGAGGAAGGACACCCCTGCCTTGTTCCTCTTTTGATTGAGAATGGCTTAGACTCTTCCCCTATTATTCGTACTCAGGCAGTAGGTTTGATGTACATAGCCCATACTGCCTTGATAAAAGATGTCCCAAGGCCATTAGCCTCCAAGATCTTCCAAAGATAACTCCATGACACCCTGTCAAAAGCCTTCTCGGCATCAAGAAAAGCAACCCCCATGGGCTTCGCAAGGACCGCTGTGGCATCAAATATTGTGATTACCCACCTAACATGATCTACCGTCCCCCTCCCCTGAATGAAGCCATGCTGCCGGGCTGAAACAAGGCACTGCATTACTTTATTCAATCGAGTTGCAAAGATTTTGGAGTATACCTTGGCATTGCTGTTTAAAAGTGTGTTAGATCTATAGGATTCCAACAAAATAGGGTCTTTACTTTTCTTTAAAAAAATAACGATGTTGGCGATGCCCCAGGAGTCTGGTGGTGCGACCCCATCCCTGACTTCTTTAAATAGCCCAGGCATATCCTGACAGACCTCTTTATAAAAAAATGTACACAATTCTAGAGGTATATCGTCTGTTCCTGTAGCTTTGCCTGAGGGGAGAGCCTGCAGATCCACCTCAAATTCTTCCAGGGAGATGTCCAAACCCAAGAGAAGGCTCTCCTCCTGGGAGAGCCTCACCCTTGGTACAAAATCCGACTGTTCACCTATCATCCGAGAGTCTCCTACCGGTGGAGCTTTATATAAATCCTCATAAAATTCCCTGAAAGCCTCCCTAACCTCAGCAGGGTCTGAGACTACTATACCTTGCATATTCCTAACCTGCCCTATATGCCCTGCAGCCAGCTGCTGTCTAGTCCTGACAGCCAGGTATTGACTCACACTTTCGCTGTATTCATAGCATTCCTGTCTCCTTGCCAGGTACCTCCCCGCGGTCTTTTCAGCATTAAAATCGTTTAGGCATGCTTTTGTAATGGCAATTGAATTCAGTATTGGAGACACGTCTCCCCCCCCAAGGCCACCGTGCTAATTAATTCTGTCTCTAGAAGGCCGAGTTTCTGACATAGCTCTTTTATCTATCCTGCCCCCCTCTTTTGTCTATCTAGGCTATACCACAGGGCGTCCCCCCTCACTGATGCCTTAAATGCATCCCAGATCATTCCTGGAGGGGCACTATCCCTATTAATGTTGAGAAAATCCACAATCCAGCCCTTCATATACTTAACATATTCTTGATCGGATAAGAGTGCCCTCTCAAATGTCCATCTCATATATCCCTTTGTTAACCCTGTAAATGGGTATTTCAGCACAACAGGGTTATGGTCTGACATGACTCTAGGAAAGAGTTCTACCTGGGCCTCCTTAAGTAAGGGTGGTGAAACTAGAAAATAACCCAATCTAGCAAACTTGCCATGCAGGGCAGAATAATAAGTATATCCAGGCTCCTGAGCTTTCAAACTCGGCCAGACATCCACCAGACCAATATCTCTTAATAGATTCTTCAGAGACCTCAGAGTTTGCGGTTTGCGCTCTGTGCTGGATACTCTATTCTCCCCAGAGATTCCTCTGGATCCATTAATATTTAGGTCCCCACAAACTACATAGGGTGCTGGCCAGGAGGTTGATTCGATAGCTAAAAAATACAATATGCCAGGATCGTCTAAAACAGGAGCATAAACTGAACATAATGTAAAACAGCCACTACCTGCTCTGCATTCCATTATTGCCCATCTGCCATTCTCATCCACGGATTTTCTCCCTGGTGTAATAACATCCCCTTTCACTAATATCGCCACCCCCTTGGTCCTTACATCCTGTGTTGTATGGCAGGCAACCTTTAACCCAAGAGCATTCAGCAAATTACTATCGTTTCGGGCTATGTGGGTTTCCTGAAGACAGTACACATCTGCTCGTAGGATTTTTAGATCTTCTTGGACTTTTCTCCTTTTAGCACTGTCATTGAGCCCACAGATGTTAATGGTGGCAATACAAAGTTTAGCCATTACTCCAAATCATATTTTTAGCCATCCAGAATGCCCTTCCACAGTTGATAAAGGCAATGTACTGCAAAAGAGAGCTCCCCCATTTATTTTGATATACACACTGTACCCTACACTTCGATGCTGCCAAAATATCCATAAAGAAAACAAAATTTTGCTGCAATTAACATAACAACTTTTCTACATTCACCCATCCCTCCCAGCCCCCTCTGACCCCCCCACCTCTCCCTCCCCCCTCTTACCATTGAAAGCAGTTAGACCAACCACGTCTGTGTGATAGAGCTGGCAAGGGCCCACACAAGCTCCCACCCTTAAGCCCTACCCTCATCCCAGAATAAGAACTAGTGCCTACCAATTAAGGTGAGAAGATTCAACTAAGAAAAAACACTTCTGATATCAAATAGAAAAAAAAGAAAACCAAGAAAGTTAGAGGAGGAAGATAAAGTATATTACCCATGTGAAGAAACCCACATGAAAAGACCCCTTATAAGAAGGAAGCCCCTAACCATTTCTTTTTTCGGCCAGAGCCTGATCCAGATACTCTCTAGCTTGTATCTCAGAGGTAAAAACTTGACAGATCCTCTGACTATTGTTTTCAGCCTCGCTGGTGCGAGCAAAAAAGCCTTGAATCCAGTATCTTGTTAAGGCTTGATTACCTGCCGCAGACGCCACCTACGTTCCACCATTATGTGGCAAAAATCAGGGGAAACAAAAAAGAGGTCGCCCTGTATTGCCTTCTAGCGTCTAGGCGGGCTTTCTCAAATATAGCCTGCCGCAACATGAAGTTGAAAAGAAAAACTAAGATGGCTCTTGGTTGCTTTTTGTCTCTGCCAGGCTGTGTATTTTTGTAACAAGTGAATGGGAACCGATGTGCCCAATGGACTTCACGTTCCCAGTTGCAGCCTGTAAGATCTGGTAAAGCTTCCTTAAGTAGATCCAAAATAAAAGATCGGATGTCATCTCCTTCCAAACATTCCTCGATACTGAGAAAGCGGAGGTTATTTCTCCTCTGGGGTTTTCCAGATCCTCCAGCTTCCACATGAAATTGGTTAATTGAGCATCGTGAGCTCTTGTCTGCTCTCTCACAGCAGTCAGTTTGGTCTCCACAGCAGTTGTTCTCTCTTCCATGTTATTAAGTCGCTCACCGATCTCAACACAAGACTTCCCTACTTTCCGCACCGAACCTTCCAGTTTTTTAGAAGCCTGCCTAGCTTTCTTCCCATCCGCCCGGGTCTCTGCACGATGTTCCTTAATCGACTCTAGAATCATGCTCAGAGCAGGGTTTGTATGAACTGTCCTCTTAGCCTGCTGGCCACATTGAGGATTTTCCGACTGGGCGGGTACCACCTCTGCTGATCCCAGCATCCTGGTGTGGGAATAATCCCACTTCAGCCCGGTGCCGGTAGTGCGAGTCCCCCTGTTTTTTGAGGATCAGTGTGACCCTTAGACCCCTTCGAGCTCCTCTGATGTTATTGGTGCTTAAGAGGGGTCTTGGGTGCTTCCAGTGTGCTGGAGCCTGAGGTTGACAAACTATCCTCTATTTCGCTGTTGCCAGAGCTAGAGTCACCTTAGTGGGAGTCCTCTGTGAGTGAGAAAAATGTATCTGTCCCGTCAGATATAACATCGGCGGCAGGCAGCCCTTCACTTTCAGCAGTGAATCCACTGGCTGAAACAGATTGGGAGTTCAGTTGAGGGTCATATATAATCCTATGTGCCCCCTGGATAGTCTCTCTGGGAATCCCAGCGATTCCCCCTGGGCGGAATCACAGAGCAAAGGGCATCCAATATCTGCTTCTGCGGTTCCCGCTCGGTTCTTTTCCATATATACTGAGGTAGGTTCCTGTTCCGCGGGTAAGGTTTGCTTAGTTTTCTCCAGTTAGGTTCTCTAAGGAGCCCTTGGATAGTTTGACTCCTCCCTCCAACTTTAATCTTAAAAAGTCAGTGATTGCTGCCTAAGGTGGAACGGGTGGGGGGTACATTATCTCCTTCAGGGGTCAATGCCCCTTTCTCCAATGTCTTGGTCACCATTTTCTTGACCCCACCTTGCGCATGATCAGTTAGATTTCTCCTCTTCCCTGCTCCTGTACTATCCAGCTGATTTTTAATGGTGTGGGGACTGTTGGGCTTACCTGCACTCTCCTCGTTAATAACTTGGGGTGACTCCTGTCTTGACCCCTGTGGCTGTGCTGTGGTCCGTGCAGCAAGCTCCCTAGCTTGTTTTGTCATTTTGGGAGGCATCCCACCAAGTTCAGGTGAAGCCTTCCCCTGAAGAGAGCCGGATACCACTCCTCTCACCCTCCAGTTGGATCTCAGTCTCACTGCGGCGTGGCCCGCCCACACCTTCAGGGCGTTGCTGAATGACTAGACGAGCCTCGCGGTCAGCACGTAGATCGTGCCGAAGCTGCTCCTGCCCCACACTCCCCACGCTCTCGGTCCGACAACACCGCCGGCAGCTTCCCTCCAGTCCAGCCAGGGCTTCGACCGCCCGGCGAACCGCAGATTCATCCGTCAGTATGCAGACACCGACACAGGCACAGGTAAGCCAAATCAGAGGGCGTTAGCATGGGAGCTCTAACGCGGTGATCCTACGTGATCGCTATCTTGCTTTCTATCAATCGGATTTGTACCCATCCCCCAGTTTCTCAATCTGTGCCTGCTTGTGTACTGTGTGTGTCTCTGCTCTCTAGGTCAGAAGGCATGCCTCCTTGTTCGCTGCCTCGGTCTGCGTTGGTTTGCTGTGGATATTGACACCTGGTCCTCCCTGACATCAGGCATTAGTCGATCATGTTTTGTAAGTCTCTGTTAGGCCCCTATTCCTCCCATTAATTGACTTCTTCATGTTTACTTCCTTTCTACTCCTATTCCTTCCTTCTCCGCCTGCAGTCCATTGTCTTCTCTTGTTTCTCCTTTGTCAGCAGCCCACATAAGGTCAACTACTGATTACCACTCAGCTTTGGGGGAAAATATTCCATTCACATTACCTCTTCATTATTCCCTCTCTCATATTTCTGCCTATTCACTTTCCTGTCACATCTAAATGTTTGAAATGATATTGAAGCAACCTATAATGCTACATGTCACTTGTTCTGTGTATGGATGAATATATGTCAGGTAGCTGTTTTACATGAGGACCTTTTTGCAGGTCTTTGCTTATGGGAGATTGTTAGAATGTGGTTTATTAGTAGGGGTAAGTAGGTAGCTACCAATACTAATATGGCCACAATAACAATGTAAGGTACTGTCAAGGTCTCAATAAATTATTCCCTTGCTTAACCCTTAATAGCTGGCTGCGAGCCGGCAGGCTTAACTTTGGAGACAGGTGTGTAAAGCATGTAAAAACACCAGTGCATTATATAAGTAAGACACAACACACAATAAAAATTCAAAACCAATTTATAACAGTAGGTAATACTTTTATGATTACAATGACACCTAAACAACAAAAATCCAATGTAGGGAACCGGAGACATGAATTTTTAAAGATAAACACCTTTGCCTGAAGAGCCACTTTGGGACATTTGGTCGCGCTTGACCGGGACAAAGTCCAAATTTCAGGCTGACCTAGATTGAGAGCGGGTCAGATACATTAGGACCCGGTCAATTTTTACTTTCTGACTTAGGGCCTTATTTGGATCTCGGCAGATGGAATACTCTGTCACAAACTTGATGGATATCCTGTCTGCTATATTATGATCTCCATAGGATATAATGTTATCGTAATATGGTGGATGGGATATCTGTCATGTTTGTGATGTAGTATTCCCCTCCGCCAAAATCTAAAACAGGCCCTTAGTCATTTTGTTGGAGCTTTTTCACTATACATCGAGGGAGGCTCCTCTTCAGTCTGGCTTTGGATTCGACCACGGCGGCTTGACACAGCGCAATGTCTCGGTCAACTCTTGGAAGTCACGTCGATGACAAAAAGCTCCAGAGCTTCAGTGAGCCAAACCTGATTTTCATGCCAAGTTGTAGTTCGACATCGCTGGCTTGACTCTCGTTGACGAGTCGGTCACCTTATGAAGCTTTTTGACAAAAATTCTCTAAATCTTCTCAAACTTGTGGATCCTCTTACAGAAGGTTCTTTGGGAGTTCCAACCTGTCCACAACACCAATCCAAGGTTACAGAATCTCTGAGTTACTCCTTGGGATGTTGAGACTACGTCTCCTACAGTGCACCTGGCCAAACCCTTTAAAGTTCAGCTTTAAGGTGGTCAGCTGGTTTCTTCTTGCTGGAAATGATGCAATTGGAGCTCTTTTAACTTGTGGGTTTCAGGGAGTCCACTCCTTCATTTTTCAAAGCAAGGTAAAGGCCTTAGGGCTGTAGTTTCAAAGTGTGTGGCATGTGCAATCATTCAGAGTGCAATCCTCTTGGTGCAGGCCAGGGTTACAGCACGGCAGTCCTTCTCCTTCGTGTAGTTTCAGGCAGGGATCTAAGTTGCTGGGCAGCTCTCCTATATTTATCCAGGGTTCCTAGGTGACAAGCAGGGAGGCACCACTGACCAATAGAGTGCAGGGTGTTACTGTCAGGTATGACAACTTCCACCAAAGTGTGGCATATTCTCACCCCAGAAAGCACTATTCCTTTAAAAGCCAAAATGGAGATACTCCACCCAGAGGTTAAGATTTGGCTAAGCCAACCCACTGGTGTGACTAAGTTTCCCTATCACTCCTCTACCCACCCCTCTGATAATTCAATTACTGGGGATCCTGTCTGGCTGGGGGTGCAGGATGTGGGGTGAACCTGTGTCCTGTCCTAACTGTCATACCCTCTTTGAAGACCAGTGAGGCTACTTCACCCTATCCTGCGTTTTGCTCTGCAGCTGCAGATCTCCTCCAACCAGATGTCCTTTGTCTCTATGCAGGCCACTTCACACCTCATCAGATCAGTCTGGCTCAGACGGTCAAAGGCTGGCCAATCAGGAGAGGCTGCTGATAGGCTGGATTTTAGCACATCAGAAAAGCAAGTTCTTTAACTTCTGTTCTATGATAGTTATAATGCACCTAACCTTGGCAAGTTGTTGGATTTATTCTAACTATCATTTCAAAACTTTGAAATATGTTTATTGCTCACTCCTGTGAGCAGTTACACTTTATTTAAGTATGCCCATGTTAGCCTATCGAGCCAATGTGCTACAAGAAGGGAAACAAATTTGACAGTTTTTCCCTCAACAGGGCTTTTGAAACATTATTTATAATGTCCCTGCTTATATTTACAAGTCACCCTACCCCTGTGGAACCTAATGGA
Organism: Calotriton arnoldi; assembly: GCA_963921515.1. Taxonomy (NCBI): domain Eukaryota; kingdom Metazoa; phylum Chordata; class Amphibia; order Caudata; family Salamandridae; genus Calotriton; species Calotriton arnoldi. The sequence continues at coordinate 35,790 of CAWUFW010022492.1, read as the reverse complement.
GACACTAGGGGTGACTTATGTGTAAATATAAGGGTGTTTAAGACTTTGGAAGTACCTTTAATTCGAAAGTCAAATTTGCACAAAATTTACTTTTAAAAGCAGCCTGTAAAGCATGGCGGCCTGTAAAATGACAGCAGGCAACAAAGCAGTGCACACTTAAGTACATTAAATCTGCTGGGCCTCTAAACCTACATGTCCTACCATATGTTAGGGGCTTACAAGTAGGTTGTCATACCAATTGGAATTACATCTAATTACTATATGCATTTAGCACAGAGCACTAGCCCTGAGTCTGGTTTGCCGATCACAGAGCACAATCAGAGTCAGTTACCACCAGTATCAATCCAAAAATAGGGGTGATCAGGGCAAAAGGACGACTTTCTCACAGAGACTGTACATGGTTTCCTTGATGTAGCTGTATAAAGGTGCTTTGTTCCAGTTATATATATATGTAAGTTGGTGTTAGAGTAGGATGGAGGCTCATATGTCAAACACTGACTACTTACATATACCGTTACAAGTTTCACTTCTGACAAGCCATACTTAACCTTTATTTCTTCTGAAGTGACTGATTTCAGTACCATTAAATTGGGTAACCACATATTTACAGCAATAAGGAAGGGCAGAGGAGCTGTATCAAGCACTATAAAAAAAAACACATTACGTAAGTTATTATGAGCATGGATGCTTTGTATTTGTGTGTGCACTATACAAAAGATAAAGGTTTTGGTATGGGAAATGACTCCTCTATTATAAAGATGCTCTCACCAAACTAAGTCTCTGAAACAGAAATCAAACATCCTTAGCGGGGCAAGGCAGCAGGTTGAGGTCGAAGAGCCCTCCATGATGTTTGACAGTCACTGGATGTAGTCCCAGTAAAGGCGTTTACTTTTGGTGGTAAAAATCAGAGCAGGAGAGGTAAGCATTGAGTAATGTCCTGCAGGGCAGGTGTGACCTACTAGACTTAACTGGGATGATACAAATCTAAATAAAAGTATCCTAAGAAAGCCTAACTGAACGGCATGTTACCACACCTATCAACCTGGGTGAAGACCTAGTACGGAGTGTCATAGAAAAATATAAATAACTCATAAATATAATTTTATGTTGAAATATTTTAATAGCAAACACAAGGAGATGATGGACTGAGGTTTGAAACTTTTCAGACACTCACCCCCAGTCACAGATCTGGGTTGAATCCATCATCGTTCTTTATCTCACTTCGCCACCCCAGTTCAGACACAGCTATATGCAAATCAGTCTTTACCCTGTTCCTTATGGGAACAGTCCAGCATGAACTGCCAAGCCAGGTCTTCCCTGGACCGGAAACAAGCATCCTGGGACCGGTTTATTAAAATATTTTAAACACAAGGAGATGATGGCCGGAGTGCTGAAACGTTTCAGACACTCACCCCAGTCCCCTAAGTAACAGGGTCAAGACTGATTTGCCTATGGCTGGGTCTGAACTGGGGTCTATTATAGCAATGCAGAGTTCTGACCTGAACATTTCCTTCTGGAGCGCCATTGTGGGGAACCTCCATTGTCACTCAACCCCACCTGCCCTAGGCATGTGGACCTTCAAGATTACCGGGGAGTGGTCTGGCAGCATACATAGAAGGTGCAGTACAGATTCAATCCAAGGAGTCAAGGTAAGTGTAAGGAGCCATTAGTCAAGGTGAGTCCAAGTGTTATGTTGTGCCGAGTAGTAGGTGTAGGTATTCTGTGAAGGGTAATGTTGAAGCCAGGCATCAATCAGTGTATGTGTTTTGTAGAGTTCCTGCAATGCTCTTCGAGATCGTGGTTTGGTGCTCAGGTTGTCTGCAGTACTATCACACCTAGGGTCAAGCAACAAGTTGAAATCCCCTTTTACACAGATGTGGCCTACTTCTGCGCCTGTAGGGGTTGCTAGAACTCTGGGCTATCTGTGTTAGGCACTTATATGTTGACTAACAGAATAGTGTGTCCCAGTAGTCGGCTCATCACCAATAAATAGTGCCCCTCTGTGTCCGCAAGGATTGCATGTGGATGAAATGGTACGTGCTTATGTATTAGTATTGAAACTCCCCTGGAATATGTCCTGTAGCCAGAGAAAAAGCGATGCATTCCCCACGTGGAGGCATATGTGGATGGTGGGTTAGGGGGTAAGTGGGTCTCTTGTAAAAAGGCAATGTCCACCTGATGTCACTGCAGATAATGTAGCACCTGCATACCTTTGCGCTTATTGTTCAGTCCTTGGATGTTCCAAGTCGCCACCCTAATATCTGTGAAATGGTGAATTTGAGCGTGTGCTGTCATTGCATAAGCGGATGAGCGAATGTGAATGTTGTGAATCCGGCAGAGGCGAACCTATCCGCAATTCGTCACATTTTCCCTCCATCTGCCCCCAACCATCCCATACCCATTTTTACGGGGAAGAACCATTCCCAACAAAAAAGATCAATGCACAGCTTAGAGTGAAATCAACCAAATAAGTGCAATACGCACTCAAGGGGTGGCAAAGCGATGCCAGGTCCCCACCCCTATAGGGGTGAGAAACGCTAATAAACATTATGATTTGCCATACATCCAAATTTAGAAACAGTAGGCCGGTTGTTCAAGAGGCATTCAACGGTAAAGTGCAGTTTTCATAGCCCATCTCCACAGGTAGCGGATGATCATAAAAAGGTGGAATCTCGTAAATCAGCCTGTGGAAAAAAGATCTGCACTGGCGCCAAAGAGCGCATCCAGATGCGATCCTTTAGGGAACTCATATCGCAGTGCAGCATGGTTCGCAGCATATTTGTGATGGAAGTCCTGCACTATCGAACAGTCATAGTCTTCTATTTATCTCAACTGGGAGACGAGTGGGGTGTACCATCCCATAGCGGAGTCCCAGGTTACACAGTGTGGCTTTGACACCTGTGTATTTGCGGCGGGCATCATGGACCATTACAGTAAAGTCTGGGTACATTGAGATGGATGATCCTTGCCAGCTGAGAGGCCCCTTTTCTTTTGCTAGGTGTATGGCAGTGTCCCGGAAGTTCAACAGGCATGTAATGGGTGGTTATAGTGGGCAGCCAGGATTCGGGTGTGGTCCAAGAGAGCGATGAGGCCTCTCAACCACAAGTGTTGATGTGAAAGGCTCTCTGCCAAACAGGTCCTCCAGGAGTTGTTCTATAAACTGATCCAGGTGACCGGTATTTTTAGATTCCGGTACCCCCAGAATGCGGATGAAATTGCGCCTGCTTAATGCCCCTAAATCCTTGTTCTTCACCGCTATGGTTTTCAGGAGTTTTTCCATGTGGTCAATCTTTTTGGCAGATTGGGCCGCTCCATCCTCTAGGTCCGAGACCCCATGTCCAGTCTCCATTTGTGGTGGTCCAGGCGCACCCCCATTGTGTCTAGGCATTTGTCTAGGTTGTCGAAGTGACTGTCCAGCGCCTTAAAGCCTGCACGCAGCTCCACCATACGGGCCCCCTCGCCCAGAGCCACTGCTGCTGGGGTGTCAGGCGCGGTACACCGCTCTGCCGTCGCTCAGCCCACACCCCTCACGGAGGTCTGGTCTTGTCAAAGATTAGCCGGTGCTGTTTGGGGTCAGCGCAGACAATAGCCGGGCCGCCTCTGTCAATGCCCAAAATTTAACGGAGGATGGGGTACTGTCGAGTCCCTGAGTAGAGCAGTCCATTGGAAAGCGGGTGCCCCCAGAAGCCCCATAGGGGTGTTGCGCACCAGCCCAGGCTCCGAGGCGCAATTCCAAAGATGTTCAGGGATTGTGTTCCAGTTGCTAGGGGTAGGCAGCCTGGACGCCCTGCCAGGCAGGTGGCTGTTTCACCATGGGGCGCCGGCGAGTGGCCAGTGAAGAAGGCCTCCCCTGCATTGTTGCGGCGCCGCAGTGCCCCGGTGGGCTGTCCCACCCTATGCACTCACCGCCAAGTGTCTGATGGTTGCCTTGCCAATTCAGCACCACTCCCTAATGGCTGGCACCCGCGAAGGCCATGCCAGTGCAAACCCCTACAGCAGCAACCATGCAATTCCTTCCAGACTGCAGGGCCCCCACACAATACCAGCAAATAGGGCCTACAGGTCAATCTAGGAGTAGCAGGTTCCCCTGTTGTCACAGCGTGTGTATGGGTGGAAGGGGGGCATGAGGCACGCACACAGCACTAGGCCAGCCCAGCTTGGCCTGATGACTGACCCCCAGGCTCGCCCACAGTCCCTGTCACTGCAGGGCCTCCGGGAGATGTGTGGGCCAGCCTTACCTTAGTTATGGATGCGTCTGTGCCTCAGGCAGCCACCTGCTCACACCGCATCCCCTCAGATGCGGCCTCCTCCAGCCTTTGCAGGCGGCTGCCAGAAATGGTCACCACAGACAGGCTCGTTACTCCGGAGTCGATCCAGGCACCAGCCTCACTGCTTCTCTGGCTCCGGCGGGGCTTCAGCTCGGCCTTGCAGCTCCCAGCAGCATGGGCCAGGGCACAAGTGTAATGCCCCTCGGACGGTGCAGAGGTGGACCAGGCCGCAACGTGGTCCCATCACCACTGCAGCCTCGTGGAGGATGGTGGTCGCACTCCCATTGCCCATGCACCCAGTGACCTGCACTTAGTGTTGCGGCAGCCAGCACCTCAGCTTCCAGCCCATGATGGCGAGTTGGGAGTGTGGTATGGCCAGGATTATGGAGAAGCCGGCAGAGCTGCAGCGCTACATGGCCATCTTGGACGGCAGCTTGGCCTTGCCCCCAGTTTGATTGTATGTTTAATTTTTATTAATATGCAAATTAATTATGTAATATTTTGCAAATTTATATTTTCATGATCCAAATAAGTTTAGTATTTTAAAAATGTCATTACTAATTTGAATGTATTGATAATTTTAAAAAGTATTTTATGCATTTAATGTAAATTTTATAATTTTTATAAATTTAGAAACACATTGAAAATTCAAATGTTTTCATTGTAAATGTTATGATGTAAATATTACATGTAAAATGTATTTTAGGGGCTCATTACGATGGCGGGCGGAAGCACAACCGCCGTGCTGGCGGATGCAAAAACCACCAGTTACCGCCGGCACGCAGCAGTCCACACGCCCGCCCAATTACGATGCGAAAAGTAGGCCAAACACCGCCGGCAAGCCAGCAACACCGTCCGCCATCAAAGTGCGCCCGTACACGTAGCGGCGCAGCCCAACTGACACACACTGTCTGACGAAACACGTCCCGCCCGGCGCATAAATTACGATGCCGCAAACAAACGGCTCCCACGGCCAAGAGATACCGTACGACAAACCGAAGCGGTAACACGGACGCCGAGCACGGACAACGAAGAAGCGGCTCTCCGAGCATGAATCCAGCACTGCAGGCCCTCCCCATGCTCCTGCTGATGCACCACCAAGGACGCAACGTACCGCGGAGACGCAGGTAGGCACACACACAACAAGTGCACGCAAACAGCGCACACAGTGCAAGGGCGGAAAAAGCGGACAACCCCCACCAGCGCGTGTACACTACACATCCACCATTGCATCCACATATGACACACAGGCCAAATCGTAACATCGCGTAACACATGTGTACACACCACCTGGGACTAGGAACCAACAACCCCGTCACGGCCCCAAAGCGGCGATGACGCCGCCACACATGCGCACAACGCAGAGGCCAACCGCAGCGCCATGCATGCGTCGCACACAGACACAGGGACACAACCAAGCAGCACACACATCAGCCCCACCCCGAACGCACATGACACGTGACAGGCCTGCCACAGACATGTCCCCAACGCCCAATTCACGGACAACACCCAACGCCACACAACCGACGCACACATGTCAGTGAAGACACGCAACAGCAGGACACACCCCAGTGTAACAAACATGGCGTAGCACACAGCGGCGGCAACACCAACTAGGAGAAGCAGGGCCCCTTCGGGAAGAGGAACGCCAGTACCACACTGAAACACCCATACCACCCTGCACATATGAACAAGACATATAAAACGGAACACCAAAGAGCCCGGGGACCGACAACAGGTGGCCCAAGAATAACATTCACACACAAGGCCCAACGCAGAGCGGAAAGGCAGCCTGCCGCCCACACAAGGGAGAGCAGACAGCACTGAATGACCTTCCATTCCAACTCCGAAACCACAGCCCTACGACAGAAGCCGGTGAATACAGCCATTGTCCAAGAATAGACCAACACAGGCTTGCCGAGGAGACCGACCACAGGGCAGATAGCGCATATCACAGAAGCACACAACGGACGGGGAAGAAAGAAGAAAACACTCCCCCATGTCGGCCACATGCAAGTTAATTGGAAGGAGTCACACATCACTGACCTTGAACTGTCTGAGAAGCATGTGGGATGAGGGCCCGTGTCCTCCAAACAAGCCAACAGAACACAAGTCCTGTCTCCCTACGACTACACAGAGCTCACAGCAACCTCGGAGCGTGCACATTGCAGACTGCACACACAGCCGGAGCACGCCACCACAACGCACCGCTGCGAAATGGCAACCGCAACACACCTACCCAACTACGCCGAACAGCTCAAGCTGTACAAAACCAACCTGTTTCATATATTGGGATGCGATCTCCTGTCCCTGCTGAACGTAAGTTACCGACTGACTTACCGCATCACATTGTTCAGCTGCGTCATGCCCGTCTTCTACTGTCGGAGGTGTCCCTACCAGCATCCCGTGGAGATATGCCTCTCCAACCCGGCATGTCTGAAGGCGGACCTGCTACCACTACTCCTCCCTCTGGACGCACACGACAGGGCCTGCTCTGCCTATGGGGGCATGGCGTATGTGGCCAACATCGCACCCGCACTGAAATGGGACCACTGTGCCTCCACACGACGGATCATCGAGAACAGCTACATCGAATGTCACCCAGCATGCCCCATCATGGTCCTCCAAGGGACAACTTACGAACAACACCTTGACAGCCACCATCCGCTACATTGGCTGGCAAACATGTACACCACCAATGACATGGAAGCCCTGCTGGACGGCATCGCATACCTGACAACCTGTAAATTCGTCGGACCACAACGCAGGTTCCCCGATTGACCTATGATGTCCAACCCCGCACCCATGCTTAGCTTCCGCACGGACTGGCCAGTCACCACCACAACAGCCATACCAAACGACCGGCAACTGTAACCACACCATCAACGACATCGCCATGACATCGGATATGACCGGGACATGCACACTGTTCCCCATCACATCCAGGAACACCGCATGCATCGTGGGAGGCAGTGGCATGGGCTCTGTGTATCGCACCCACATGGACGGAACTGCACGAACAACCAGGACACGACATGGATCCAGCGCACATGGACACACACACCGCTCAGTGGACATGAATAGGTCGCCTGGAGTCTGTGGGTGCTGCACCCCTCCCACCCCCGCCACGGGAATCCCATACCAGGACCTTTGCATGGACGACAAGTGCATACAACAACAACACGACCCCAGTGACTGTGACATGTCCAGTAACCACCACAGTGCAACAACAAGTGGCACGCCGCTGCATGCACGCAAGCACATGCCCTGATGTCATCTCACATGCACGCGTGCATGAGGAACAACCGCAGCAAACCTGTCACATGGAACTGAGATGGACTGTGCCCATGATGCCAAGCGGTCTGGTAGGCTACATGTATACTGTCTGTGTCAAAGTCCGCAGCTCCGCAGCTATACGTAAATGTACATTAGCACAGCCTTGGCCAAGCAGATGTCACTCTGAAGCCCACATCCCACATGCAACAGCCAATCACATGTAACCCCACACCCTATCCCATTTGCAATCATGCTCAGTATATCCTCAACATGTATTCCGCTGCCAGTAGTGTCCACTATACTGCATCACAGAGGACAGAAGACTCAATATAATGTTTGAAACCAAAACTGTCTCCGCTGACTCATTTCACAAGTACGAATGAGAGAGGATGAGAGTATGTGAAGTACACGGCAGTCGTGACATGACCATGTAGTCCACTGGTATTGGATGTCAACGCAAATGAGTAGCACAACTGTGGAAGACACACATGTGTCGTGTGAAGTCGTATGGACGCAGTGCTCAGGTGGGTGGGTGTGACGGGTAGATGCGCACATGCCAAGTTGGAGCACGCCGTGTTGGGAGGGGTCATGAACAGTACACCACCGCTTCCCTGGGCATTGTGAGAGGACACCTGTCGGGGGGAGTGAACACGTGTGTGCACAGCAGCCGGGCACACGTACAAAGCGGTACCAGGCGCACCTCAGCCCACCCTCTGTGGACAAGCTGGATCCTGTTGTGCGCCCGCCATGCCCCTTGACAAGGCACACACAGCCCCAGTCGACCAGGTGTAACCCCAACATAGTCAATCCGCACAGGCGATACAGGGCACGGGATGGCAGTGGAGCATGGTGTGTGAGAGGTCTCCTCGCGCTCCTCCTGGTCATATCACGCAGGCAATAGAACCTCAACGTCTAGCATGGCACAAGTCAAATGGAAGTGTAGGGGGATGCACCACAGCACGAACAGCACTGACGTCACGGGAGGTGGCTCGCACCATCCCATCCATTGCCCATCATACCAACCACGCCACATGCCATTGCGACTAAGTGCAAGCGCGTGCGCCACCACCCCGAGCCCTCCCCAGAGAGGCCAAAGAGTGAATGTGTGGGCCATCAGCCACAGACGGACGCGGCCTGGCCGCAAGGGCAGCCACAGCCACTGGGTGTCGCAGGTGGCGGATCCGGAAGGCGAAGACTGTGATGCATAGTCCATGCAGGCCGGGTCTCCATTTGGGGCACCACGCAGGTGGACGGGCGTCCCGCCACACATCATACCCTGAGACAGCCCACTCGTGCAACTGGACCCACACATACACTCCTTGCCCTCTCTGGTGCGAGCTTGGGGCTGCCTGTGCAAGCGCTAGCCTCGCAGGTGAGCATGCATATTGGGGGAGCGAGGGAGGACATGAGGGCTGGGGCGAAGATGACTGTATCACTGTCAGTTAGTACAAGGGATGACCCAGATGTGGAAAGGAAGAGACGTGTCCCGTGTGTACTGCAACTAGTCGCCAATCCAACTACCCCCCATGTCCGGAATGTAAGCCCGCACCTAGGCCCGCCCATCCGCCACATCGAACATACCACCAGCACGACAACCTTCCCATTCGAAACACTGACTGGGGGTGGCGACCAGTGAACAATCATGTGTAGCCTACCCACGCGTACATGTGGGCCCTCCATGATCAATGTCACCTGCGGCAAAGTCATGACATGCGCAATGAGGGAAGTGAGGAGAGCTGTCCGCCCCATGCGCAGAAGGTGCATCAGCTGCACAGACCCAGCAGCGAGTCCAGCAGGGGTCACATGTGCAGGGGCAGCTGTGCCTGGTGTGAAGGCACATGCATATAGACAGCACATCGACCAATGTGTAGTCTGCCCACATCTACAGTCCATCATCATGCGGACATAGGAATTGAACACAGGGCAACACATCTTAGTTGGTGCACCCACCGTGACCAACAATGCGCAATCATCGATGTACCCGCCCTGTGCATGGCCCCCACCCAACGGAGGCACATCCAGTGCCACCATCCCACACACACAAGCCTTCCACGGAACATGCTGTGTCCAATGGTCAGTACAGAGTCAGCGCCCATCTGGTGGATCCTGAACAGGAGACACATGCACACACATGCCAGCTCCCACTATGTACGTCTGCCACCTGGCACGTGCAATGTAACCTCTCACCTGTGACGTGTGACTGCAAGCACACAGCCGTCTTGGCATGGGGCTGTCAATGTGGACACCTGTCAATGTTTCGGGAGGTGTGATCCGTACAGTGCTGTACATAGGGTGCAGTGCTGACACCTACTACTGTCTCATATCCCCTCGTGCCACAGGTCCCACTTGTTTTGGCCGCTCAGCCTGTGCCCACATCGTCGTCGTCGTGTGCCATACTCATCCAGCCGCGGAAGCAGTTCCATGCTCAGCAGACATTCATGTTGCCGTGGCGTTGCCGCTTGACGGATATGCAGTCAGTCCCCATCAGCACGCCCGCAAGTCATTGGGGCCTAGATCCCCATGTGCATGCACATGGCAGTGGTTTGTATCACTAGCCATTGCCATTGTTGGGAGACCTGTGTAAGTGTATTGTGGCCGTGCCGTCCCAGCTTGACAGCTGGGCTGTGGCTCATGTGCTTGCTCAGTCATGTCAGTGATGTGTATGCGAAATTGCTATGTGTCGTGTTGCTTTGACATGTGTCCTCTGCCATTGTCCCTAGGCGGAGACCGAACATTGACCGCCCATACCAATTGCTGGCGGACATGGACGATACAGAGGTTATTAGGAAGTTTCGGCTGGACAGGCCAACCCTGCATCGACTGTGTGCTATGTTAGAACCCCATCTCCGTCCCCGCAGGGTGTATCCGACTGCTGTCACCCCCACGGCTAAGGTGATGGCCGCCATGCATTTCTTCGCCACTGGGTCATTCCAGCACACAGTGGGCATTGGAGGAGGGATGTCCCAGCCCATGTTCAGCAAGGTGCTGAGGGATGTACTGGCAGCCATGATGCTGTGCCGAAACAGGTACATCCGCTTCCCCAGGGCTCGTGAATTGGCGGCAGTGAAGGGTGCATTCTATGCCCTTGGCAGAATCCCACACGTCGTTGGAGCCATTGACTGCACACATGTCGGCCTTGTTCCACCACAGGCCACTGAGCACCTGTACCGCAACAGGAAGCACACGCACTCCCTGAATGTGCAAGTGGTGTGCCTTGCGGACATGGTGATCACCCACGTGTGTGCAAAGTTCCCAGGCTCGGCCCATGACGCACACATAATGCGCAACAGCATCTTGCCACGACTGATGTCCAATATGCAACAGGATCGTGGCTGTATTGTCGGTGAGTATGTGGAGTGGTGTAGCGTGCTGGTTGTGCGATGCTGTCCCCTGTCCAGTTGGAATAGCAACGGTTCTCTGTGTCCCTCACACCCAGGTGACTCTGCGTACCCGAATGGGGCATGGCTGCTCAGTCCATTGAGGAATCCTCGCACCCCAGCAGACGATCGCTACAATGAGGCACATGGGAGGACCAGACGTGTGGTCGAGCGTGCCTTTGGCCTCCTCAAGTCCAGGTTCAGGTGCCTGGACCGCACCGGGGGTGCGCTGGCGTACTCCCCACAGAAGGTGTGCCGGATAGTGGTGGCGTGCTGCATGCTGCACAATCTGGCCATTCGGAAGCAGATCCCCCTCATCGTGGATGACGGAGATCAACCAGGGCCCCAGCCCGCAGACCAGGACAGCTCGAGTGAGGAGGACAGCGGAGAGGAGGAAGCTGGTAATGTGCGGCAGCAGCTCATCGCCCGCTACTTCACTTGACGGTGAGTGTCCATGTACGACGGCTGATGTGGCTGTATCTGTGCAGGTGTGTGTGTGCTGTGTCAGGGTGGCCGTTTGTTCACTGCGTGCTGTGTGTCAACGCTCCATGGCCAGGGTAGTATGCCACTGTTGGTGGCTGTGGCATTGTGCCCTATTGCTCTGTGCGATGTGTGTACATTGCTTGTAGTTGTTGACATGTACTGTGTGATGGGTGTGTGACACACTCATTGAATGTGCTCCTGTTCTGTCTCCCACCCCTAGGTCCCTACAGGCCCTCCGGATTCCATTGCCATGCCACGCATCAGGTGCCTTTCCGCCCAAGGTGGCCGTTGTATTCCGTACAAATAAAACACAGGGCACAAACAGCAGTTAGTGTAAGAGGTGCATTTATTTCAAACTGTGACATGTGATTGTGTGTAAGGTGATGACAAAAGTGGTGCGTGCAGTGACAATGAGCTGTCGGTCATGGCTGCGTGATGCTCAGGGTGTACCCACTGGTTCTATGTCCATAGTCCAACACACACATGCCATCCAGATGGCTGTGTGGAGTGGGATCGTAGTCCAAGTCAATGCAGTGGCTGGTCAAGGAAGGCTGGCGGAAGGCTGGCTGGCTGCCTCACTTGCGTTTGGAGCGTGCGAAGTCCTCCCGGGAGATCTGTTTCCACTTCGGACGGCCCCTTCCACGTTTGCGAGGGGGTGCCTGCTTGCGACATGCTGGTGGTTGAGGTGTGCTCACTGGCTGTGGACGCAGGGGAACTGGACACTGCTGCTCGACCCTGCGCCCCGGCAGGTGGTGGCGGAGGGGGAGCTGCTGTCCCTGGCTGTGACCTCACCGCCACCACCAGCTGGCCCATGAGGTCCATGAGTTGGCCCATACGGGCATCCATGGACCTCAGCACCCCCAGCACCTCACGCGTGTCTGAAGCAGACCGGACCCATTGTCCTTGGGCCTCTTCATAGGCCCCAAGGACTCTGGCCATTTGAGGCAGGGCATGGCTCCCAGGGAGGCTGGCGTTTCCCTGACCCTGCTCCTCCTACCAGTCCTGCTGCCACCGGCCTGCCCACTAGCCACATTGCTCACCACGGTCCTCGCTGTGGCTCCCAGGGTGGATCCAGTCGGCCGGGCCACCACCTGCGCTGGGGCTGGTGCCAGCGAAGACGTGGTGGTGGTGGCGGCGGTGGTGGTCGGTGCGGCGATGGTGGCGGTTGCGGCAGTGGTAGTGGCCACAATGACCGTGGGTGTGGCCGCAACGACAGTGGCAGCAGGGGCTGGGAATGTTCAGCAGCCCTGGATGATGGGTTGGTGGGTAGGAGGGGTCCTGGGAGCGGCTGGGCCCTGCCACACCAGATGGGCCTGCTTGGTGGTCCGTGTCCGAAGAGGAGGACAGATCCTCCAGATCCGTGTGTCCTCGTTGGGGGCTTGTAGGCTGGCTGTGCTGGCTGCTGGCTCCATCCCCAGCATCCAGCAGTTCGTCACCTGTGGAGAGAATGAGATTTGTTATTGTGTTGCACCTGGCGAAGTATGTATTTGTCGTCTGACATTAACAGTTCGTGCAATCTCGTACATGGGTTTCCCGGAGGCGTGTGTGTGGCTGTAGCATTTGTAGTTGTGTGTGCTTGGCAATGGGACTGTGTGCTGTGCACATGTGGCATGGGACGGATTGGCCATGCCGATGGGTGTGTTGCTGTGCCCCTACTTATTGTGACTCTGGTGTATGCGGGCTCCTGGCCCATCCTGGGTCTGGTTTGTACTTTGCTTTTGGTGTTCAGATGGAACGCTTAGGAACGCATATGGCAACATGGGGGCCATGCCCCAGATTCGCATTTGGGAGGGAATATGCTTTTGGGGTTCAAATGGAACGCTTAGGAACGCATATGGCAACATGGGGGCCATGCCCCAGATTCGCATTTGGGAGGGAATATGCTTTTGGGGTTCAAATGGAACGCTTAGGAACGCATATGGCAACATGGGGCCATGCCCCAGATTCGCATTTGGGAGGGAATATGCTTTTGGGGTTCAAATGGAACGCTTAGGAACGCATATGGCAACATGGGGGCCATGCCCCAGATTCGCATTTGGGAGGGAATATGCTTTTGGGGTTCAAATGGAACGCTTAGGAACGCATATGGCAACATGGGGGCCATGCCCCAGATTCGCATTTGGGAGGGAATATGGTTTTGGGGTTCAAATGGAACGCTTAGGAACGCATATGGCAACATGGGGGCCATGCCCCAGATTCGCATTTGGGAGGGAATATGCTTTTGGGGTTCAAATGGAACGCTTAGGAACGCATATGGCAACATGGGGGCCATGCCCCAGATTCGCATTTGGGAGGGAATATGCTTTTGGGGTACATGCTGTGAGCCATGGGTGCCGAACGTGACATGTGTTGTGGCAGCATGACAGTGCATGGTTTGAGGTGTGTGCATGCTTGACATGGCCTGCATATTTGCTGTCTGTTGTGATTACTGGACATGGCATTGGACACATCGTTATGAGTGAGTGATGGTTGTGTGCCAGCCAACGTATTGCAGTTGTCCCATCTCCTTGGTGTGCGTGCTGCCCTGTGCCATGTGCATCACTGCAGTGCTCGGGGGTGTGGCCCATGTTGTGTGTTGTTGCTCACAGTGTGTCGTGCGCTTCATTGACTTCTGGCACATGGTTGGTCATGGGCATGTATCTTAGCGTGACTGCTGTATGTGTGGCAGCTGTGCGGATGACATGCCTTTCATGAGACTGGGGCTGACGGATGGGATGGATGGTATGTTGTATGTGCATGGTGTGTCTGTGTGTTTGATGGGTTCAGTGGTGTTCGTGTGCATTTATGTTGTTCCGCTCTGTTGCGTCTAGTGTTGTTTGTCTTACATAGGCGTAGTTGTGGGGTGTGTGGTTGACAGGCAGTAGGGGCTACATGGACAGGACTTCAATGGTGTTTCGGTTGTGTGTGATGAGTTGCACAGTGGCTGCCGTGTGGTACTATATTCAGTGTGGCTTGTGCATGCAGACGTGGCTCCTTGGGTATTGCTATGTCTGTGATGGGTCATGTGGGGTGTGAGTCTGTTGTTCATGTCCGTGTGCACATTGTTCACTTGTTCGTGACGGTGGGCGGTGCTGCGTGTTCGTCTGCTACGTGACATGTCCCATGTGTTGGTCGTGTTCCGGTCCTCATGCCTCCAGTAATCCAGCCCTGTCCAGTTTCCCACCTGCAAGTTGTTCGTGCGTGCACTGTACTGGATGCCACATGGCTCTAAGCGGGGGTGCTCCATGTTGCAGGTCTGTGGGGGTGGGGGGTGTTGTGGGTCGTGGGGGTGGCTGGACACCCACTGACACCGATTGCTGTGGACCGTGATGTCTGCCTTTCGGCTGTCGTTGTGCACTGCGGTGGCTGACACGTGGCTGTGGGGTGTGGGGGATGCTCCTCCTTGCTGTGCTGTGGGACTAGGGGCCTGGTGTGTGTTGTACTTGGGCTGTCCACCGTCCCACCCACTGCACTTTGTGTTCCTGCCACTTACCTGTTACTTGTCGGTTAGTGCAGCTGTGGCGGACACATGGGTGTGGTGGGTGCTCGTTGTGGCGCTTCTGGCATATTTGGGGACCTGTTGGTGGTTACGTGGCTGGCTGAGTGTACACATGCCCCCACGTATCTTACAGTTGTTAGGTTTGGGCTGTGTGTGGTGGTGTCTGTTGCATGTGTGTGTGATGTGTTGTGTATTGTGTGCTGGACATGGGGGTGTTTGTCCCTGGGAGCTGTGGCATGGTGGTAGTGCATGTGAGTACATAGCGGTGTGCTGGTATACATTAGTTTGTACTTACCAGCCTCCACTCCCCTGCTAATCCGGCGAGGATCTCCGGATGTATTATGACTCGCACCTTCTCCTCCCACGCTTTGAAGGTCTTGAAGAGCGCGGGATTCCCTCCGCCAGTGACGGCAGCCAGCTCTCTGTTTTTGCCCTCCTTCTTCTTGACCAGGCTCTTGACGTCATTCCAACGTTTGTTTATTTCTCCTCTGTTCCTGGGCAGGGTCCCGACTGCATTGACCTGGTCTACGATCCGGTTCCACATTCTGTTTCTGGTGGCTAGTGGTGTGTGCTGGACCATGTTCCCATAGATTTGTGGGTACACCTTGATGATCTCGTCGACCATGACCGTCAGCTCAATGGGCGTGAACTTGGGCATTCTTTGTGGTGCCATGGTGTTTGTGGTGCTGGTGCGGTGTGTGTTGTGTAATGTGCAGGGGTTTGTGGTGCAGGTGTTTGGTGGTGGTGGTGGTGGTGGTGGTGGTTGTGATGTGTGCGTTTCTGTGGTGTGCTGCTGTCCTTGCTGTGTCACTGTGTCCTCTCCTCTCCTCTCTGGTTTGCAATGTTTCAAGGGGTTGTGGTCTGTGGGAGTGCTGCTTTTGTACTTACCTATGTGGGTGTGTCCTCATGGTCTGTTGTTTTCAGGTGTGTTGTGTCTGGGGTTCTGGCCTTTGTAGTTTTTGTTTGTCCGGGGGGTGTTTTCGGGATGTGTACTGTGCTTGTGTATTTGTGCGTGCCTTGCTGTGTGGACTTGTTGGCCATGTTGTGTGCTATTGGTTTTGTGAGCGGATGGTTTCTGTGCAGGTACGTGGGCGCCATGGCTTCTGCCGTGTCGATTCTCATCGGCGTTGTTTGCGCTGGCGGGCGGTATATTTGTAGTTTTCCCGCGCTCATGGCGGTGCGATCGTAATTTCACGTGCGGTGTGTCGGCCGTGAGGGCGGGCGGTTTTGTGTTGTCGTGCGTGTTTCCGTCCGTGGCGGGCGGTTTGACTCCGACTCGGACGTTGGCGGGCGGTATTTTGTGTGATTTTTCCGCCGATGGCGGTTTTCGGTTTGTGTAATCGTAATGGCGTGGTCGGTGTTCAGACGGTGTGTGCGGGCGGATTTTTGCCGCTTCCATGCCTGGCGAATTTTTTTACGCCGGGTATCGTAATGGGCCCCTTAATAATTATTTTAACACATACATTTGCTGATTATTATTTTGTTAAGTTAAGTGTTTTATATTTGTTCCTTTTTTTGTTTTATAATCTGAAATATGTTCTTTTCATTTTTTAAATGTAAATAATTTAATAATTTTATAAATAATGTGTAATATGTAAATTTGTATTCAAAACTATGTTGAATATGTAGTAATTGTTATGCATTTATAAAAAATTACATTTATTTTATATTTTATCTGTATTGTATTTTACACATTAAAATCAATTTTTATTGGTAATGAGAAGTTTCATATTTATATGTATGCATAAAACAACTAATTTGGAAATACTTTACATTATTGTTTATGTTTAATATATTTCTTAATTTTTTATTATTTTTAATAATATTTTGATGTGTAATCTAAATATATTTTACCATTTTTATAATTTTGTTTAGTTATACATTTACGCTAAATTTTAAATTTTGTCACATTACTAAATATTATGTATAATTTAATGTTTTTAAGAAATTAATAACAACTTAATTAATATGTTATTGATTTATGTTAAATATGTAGGCTTTTCTGGTAATATTATGTTGTGAGCAATGTTTTTAGTTATTTTATTGAGAAATAGTTATTATGTTTAATATGGAGTATGAATTTTGTATGTAACTCTTTTATTGTCCGCTTTTATTTGGTTTTGATTAGAGTGGAAATAATAAATGTTAAGCCATTAGTGTCCAACACCTTTTCTAAACTGGTATAGATTGGAGTGGGAATACTAAATATAACCCTCTTATTGTCCCACATCTTCCTGAAAATGGTTTATATTGGAGTAGGAATAGTAAATGCGACCAATCTAATGTCCAACACCTTCCCCAAAATTAGTTATCGGACCTGGTAATAGCCAGTATGACCCCTTTAGTGTTCAACACCAACCCCAAAATGGTTTATATTGGATTGGGAATAGTAAATGTGACCCCTTTAGTGTCCAACACCTTCTCCAAAATTGGTTACAT
This sequence comes from Calotriton arnoldi, assembly GCA_963921515.1. Lineage (NCBI taxonomy): Eukaryota > Metazoa > Chordata > Amphibia > Caudata > Salamandridae > Calotriton > Calotriton arnoldi. The sequence continues at coordinate 18,469 of CAWUFW010022492.1, read as the reverse complement.
TTGACTGGAAATAGGCAATGTGACCTCTTTAGTGTTGAACACCTTCCTCAAAATGGTTTAGATTGGAGTGTAAATAGTAAATGAGACCCCTTTAGTGTCCACATCCTTCCCCAAAATGTTTTAGAGTGGAGTAGGAAAAGTAAATGTGACCCGTTTAGTGTCCAACACCTCCCCCAAAATTGGTTACGTTGGACTGGGAATAGGCAATGTGACCCCTTTTGTGTCCAACACCTGTCCCAAAATCATTTAGATTGGTATGGGAATAGTAAATGGAATCCTTTTAGTGCCCATTACCTTTGTTAAAATGGTTTAGTAGGCAGTAGGATTAGTTAATGTAATTAAATTACTATCCCAGATTGTCAGAAAAATTAATTTACATAGGAGTTGGTTGGGCACTTATGATGTACCATATTTATATTTCTTTATGTTAATAAAGATACATAATACATTTGTGAAAAATTTAAATATTGATTAGTTCTGTGGTCCGACCACCAAAGGACTGCGTCTGCAACTGACAATAGACCGCTGCGCCTCTAACATTACGATGGCCATATTGCGAGTTTTCCTCAGGGGCCGGCAGTGTGGCTGCGGCGGTTTTCCGGCAGTGGGCAATGTACTTCTATATATAAAAATGCATGTGTGTATATTTCAACTGCATGTGTGTCGAATGCACACATATGCATGATATATGTAGAAAAATACTACCTACCCATTGTATTGCCGGAGTTCGACCCATAATGGGTATATGGTACCAAAGTACTTACCTGTATTCGTTGCCGATGAGGTCATATTCCTCAGGGTGAACATGCTGCTGTGTAGGGAGACCTGGAGAAAGGGATCCACCTCGAAATCTGCTGGGAAGAACAGGGAAGGAGTGAGTATTCATCCCAAATCCTTTGTCTCCACCGACCTTTGGGCGGAGGTCCGACTGCCACAATTGGCTTGTGGGAAAGCCGACTCATAACCTGGACGGGGGTGTTGCACCTCTGTACTGCCGTATGGAGGCTACCATCCGCCGACCATGAGTCCAGCGGTTAACAGTCTGCTGGCGGAGCTGGACGTTTGGTGGCAACCTTCACAATGGCAATGCATCCAAATCATAAGGACCACTGCCTGTCGAACTGCCACCCTGGGGACGTCGGTCCACGGAACGCCAAACTCATAATAAGGCCCTAGGTATTAAAAGAACCATGTATATTGTATTCAAACCGTTTTTGTTTTGTGTGTTTGGTTATGTAATTTTTCTATTGTTTTCTCTTTTTTAAACGAATACAGTTCTTTCAAGTACATTTTACACATAATTTTAACATAACTTGTTTATTTTATATATGTTCTTGCTAGATGTTGCACACTTTATTTGCAGGTTTCCGTTGGGTGTGTTGTTATATGGAGCAGGTGGCTCCTTTTCTGTTGGTTTAAAAAAAAGTGCATTCGTTTAATTTTACATGTTTGTTTGTTGGTAGGAAGTGGGGGTTGAGTAACTTTTTATATTTGAACTGTTTTAGGTTGAGTTTCTGTTTGTTAATACATTAAATGTACTTACTTTATGTATGTCTTTTTCCAGGTATGTGGCTGTTTTTGTTTTTGGGCATATTAGAAGTTTCTTGGTGCTGCAGTATTTTTTCATAGTAACTAAATGGAAAGAATACAAGTATTTGAGCGTTTTGTTAATTATTTGATATTTGACATTTTTAACTTCAAATAATTTTATGTTTCAGCTTAAATATATGTTTTACTTACGTTGAAAGACAGTTTTATATATATATATCCTCTTCTGTTTTCAGGTTCTGGTTAGGAAATGTGGCAGAGTCTCCTCTTCTTGCAGCCTTCGTAGTTTTTCTTATTTGTCAGAAATCTATTTGTTGACTTTTCCAAGGCAGATAAACACATGAATAACAGCGCCATTACATATGTTTGCATACAGTCTACAACAATAGTCCCAGATGGGTGTGAGAAGTCAACAGAGCCTTATAACAAAAATGCATTGTCTCTAAATTGCAAAGAGAACCCCTCTTCGAAGTTACAGCAGGTTCAGACCAGCAAGATAGTGCAGAAGGTGGACATTGCTCTCAGTAAAAGAGGAAGGAATATCCAATCCTAATTACGGAAGTAAAAGAGGAATGTAACAACTCTGTAATTTAGGAAAGGTCGTAGAAAAGCATATATGCAACAATGACTTTTCAGAGAAGTGAGGTGGCGGGATCTTGGCAGGCCAAGATGGTAGGGGCCTCATGGATAATGGAGTGGAATATGGGGGCAGGTGGGGAGGGTCGGCCTCTTCCCATGTGTGGGGGAGGTGTATCGAGGGAGAGACAGTCGAAGGGGTCAAGAGCTTTAAGTCTGAGTGGTGTAAAACAGGTGTGCTCCAATCCTTTTGTAGTTTTTCAAGTAGTAAGGTTGTAAACATTTGTGTGCCTTTTACATTGTTGATTTGTTTGTGTGATTTTATTTGTTAAGTTTGTTTATGGTTAATTTTTATTGTTTAGTTCTCTTTAGGTTTTCATGTATATCTTTATATGGTGAATGCTAATTAATGTTTATAATGATTAACATGTATTTGGTTAATTGGGCTTTGGTTTTATATATAGTCCCCACTGGGTAGTTAGGATTGCAACAAGGTGTTTTATGGTTTACTAATAACTTTGGTGCCATTTGACATTCAGAAAACGTTTTTTAAAAAACAATTCACTTTTGCTCCTTTGTGGAAAAATTTGAGGGTGATCTGTCAAGGGTGGTTCCAAAAGCAAGTTTCATATGCATTTTCCGTAAACTTCTTTAGGCAGCCCTTTTGCAAAAACTGCTGAAATGAAGTACAGCAAATTAGATCTAGGTTTGCAAATTGTTGGGCATATTTACTAGAGACTGGTGGAGCGGGGTATTACGCCAAAATTGGTAATGCCACGTTCTGTCAGTTTCAAGATAAAGAGACGTGCCATATTCACAAGAATGTGGTGCACCCCTGCATTTCCCCTAGCGCTGGTGCTAAAGAAGCTGCATAGTGCCAGTGCAGGCACTCTTGTGCCATGTTGCAAGGGTGCCTGCACTGCATGGGTGATTGCTTGTGTGCAGTAAGGGACATCTTCCTGCAAATAAACAATATTTACAGGCGATTTGCTGTTTCTATGTGTGCTGCAGAAAGCACACATGGGAAGTGCAAAATACGACTAGAAATAAAACATTTTTCCTCATATTGCTTGCTTAAGACCCTGGCGATATTTTTGGCGCTGACCCATACCACGTAAATATGGGGCAGTGTCAAAAGGTAGTGGGTGGTGCGGCGGAACATCCACTGCAACATCCATTGCACGCCCCTTTCAGGCTAAGTGCTACGTAAATAGAGGCATTATTTACAAGGTGACGTTAAGCCACGTTAAGTGGCTTACCGCCACATTGAAAATAAGATAAAGGATTTAACACCACCACAATGTCGGAAAAAGTGATGTTCTGATGGCATTTACCCCTTGTAAATATGTTTTTTGTGATTTGGGCTAAATCCATTCAGTAGTTTTTGAAAAATTAAGGTTCACAAATATTTGTATCTCTGGACAGGTGGGCCTGCGGGAGTTTTGCAAGTCTCTTGTGGGCTCTCCAATTTAAAAATAGAGCATTCTTATTGGCTCATGGAGCAGTTTTTTCCCCTTTGGCCATTTTGCTCCTGCTGGACTCATTTGAGATGTCAACAGTGATGTCATAAATGATGTCATAGAATATGTCATGAGTGATGTAATATGTGAGGTGATAAACAGTGCATGGCGGGGGCACAAATTATAGTTAGTTCTGTTAACTATAACTGGTGACAACATTAACCTAACTATAACTCCCCAGTGGTGACCACCACTGGGTAATAAATATAGATATAGATGTAGGTTACAGAAATATTTTTTTATAGATTTATTGACGTATTTAGTTTTATTTTTATTTTGGACAATTTATATTCATTTTAGAAATGTTATATATTTATTGCGCTGATTACATATGTTTATATGTTGCTCAATTTTTATTTACACATTTTTAATTATAAAAAAGTAGGCATTTTTATGTTTTGTAATTAGAATTTAACTTTTTTGTTAATATTAATATAGTTGATTTTGTGCGAGGCAGTATTTCCGACCACTCAATTGTTTATTTAAAGGTTACAATATTTTTATTTCTGATATGTTTGTTTTCAATATTAGTGAAAATCTATATTTTTAACAGTGATATTTGTGTTGTTAATATTTGTGATTTTCTTAGTTAAGTGCAAAAGTTTGATATTTTTGTAAATTATATTTATGTTCCAATATTTTTGTGACTTGATATTGTGTGCATCGATATTATGCCATTTATCCGTAATTTCTAATGTATAATACAAGCAATTTTTTTAGATGTGATTTTTCTAATAAAACATTACAAAAATGTAATTTAATTTATTTGATGTTATCATACATTCAATTCAAAATTATGCTGAAGGTGTAGCATTTTATATATTTTGCTCTATATTTAAAACATATGTAGAATTAATTTCCTTTAATATTTAACAGACTTTTTTTTTTTTTTTTACTTAACTCAGTGTAAGATAGGAACAGAAAATGGATTGAATTTGGGAAAATGTTGTTATGGGTAATTCTCCAAGACATTCAGGCCTACAGTAAAGGAACTAGGACTGAGTAATATCTGATGGGAGCTCCATATTGATGATAGAGTTTAAACTTTGTTCTCACATGTACACCACATATAATCACAATTTGACTCCGTACTAATAAGCAACACCATGACCCCTTTAGGTGAGAAGAATTGAAAGCTGCGCTAATGATCTCTGATGATGCCTGATAGTGGTCTGTTTAGGAGACTGAAGAAATCTGTAGCCAGGTTTTGGTGATTGTATTTGGTGTTGCTGAAGTATTCTGTTTTAGGGCCATAGAAAGAAAGCATTCTCTGTTAAGATTACTTCTATATTGATGTATTTGTGTATTGGTACAATATTCAAGCCAGCAAACAAGTCAATGCGATCAGGTGGTATATCTTTAACTTAAGAAAATTAACTGCCTAAGCATGAATGGACTGCTCAGATTAATTACAAATAATCTCCATAATCAAACAACATGATTCTGCCATTTGAGAAAAAAAACAATTATAGGTTTATTCAAACTCAGAAATGAGAACTGTTGTACCAAATTGTAATTCCAAACCTTGAGCCAGATTTAACCTGTAATGATCCACAAAGGTAGATTGAGAGGCTCCAGTGGCTGCAGCACAAATATCTGAAATAGAGACACTGCCCGATTCTGCCTAAGAAGCAGTCATCCCATGAGTTTGACATGACTGAACATAACCTGGGGAGACAAAACCCCCCTTAGACTAAGCAATGAAAATTACCTCTCTTATCCAATGACATAGGGGGGAAAGAGAAGACTTCTTACTCCTGATGGAATGACCAAAATTAGTGAAAAAGAGTCACCCCACCCCTAAAATTTGAAGATCTATTCAGATAGACTTTAAAGATTCCCACCACATCTATAAGGGAATCAGACTCAGAAGGAGAAGGGACAGCTAGAAGAACAATCTTGTGAGACTTATTAGGAATAAAGAGAGGACGAAACTTTAAAATAACACGATCCTCAAACAATCTGAAGATAGGGGATTACAACACAATGTAGAAAGCTCACCCAGTATTCTAACAGTGACAATGGCAACCAAGAAAGCTTCCTTTCAAAGACAAAAAAAGTACGAGAAACTTCAGCCAGAGGCTCAAAGGGACATCCTTGCAAAGTCTTCAATACCAGAAGAAGATCCCAAGGCAGAAAAGATTTCTTGACATTTGGGTCTTAAAAAGTCAACTCCTTAAACAATCTAGAGACCCATTCCACAATTTGAGAAAAAAAAACCCCAAGGGGAATGAAAAGCATTCATTGCACCCTTAGAGTACGTGAAGACCAAACCTTGTCAAAACCTTCCTTCAAGAAATTCAAAAAGATCCCAAGGGAACAATGAATAGGAGTATAGCCATTATCCTCACACCACGTGAAAAAGAGGCTGAATGATGAGAATAAGATCTCCTAGTGGAATGTTTCCTGGAGGCCTCACTGGATTCATAAACAGCATGAGCGATACTTAGCCTCCTTTGCCTTTCCCTCTCATCTTGCAAACCTCTCTCCTCAACCTCTGGAGAGATAGAGGAGGCAAGCAAGTAGGAGCCACAATTGGACTTGGAGACAAAGGAAGAAATAAAATCTGGGCTATCAACATATCTGATAGCAGAGAGAACCAATGTTTCTGAGGTCAACATTGGCAATCCAAAATTACATTTGATCTGCCCCTTTGAATCCTACCTAGATGACAAGGAATCAGAAGAATTGAAGAAAATGCAAACAAAAGGCTGTTTGACCAATGACAGCTCAATGCATCCTCCCCTGTTTCCTGAGGGGCTCTGAACCTGATGAAATATATTTGGGAGAAGAGCATTGGTCTGACCTGCAAGAAATGTATGGAGGAGTTGCAGAACCTCTAGCAAATCAGTTGAAACACCTCCCTTGTGATTCTCAAATTCAGGGAGAAAGGTAACGCTCCGCCTAGGGATCCCACCATTGTGTTGTCCCTTCCACAAACATGAATCATCCTTAAAGATAGCAGATTCCTCTCTGCCCAGTCCATTATTCTCTGTATTAATAAATTGAGAGCAGTGGAGCTTATTCCGAATCGTCTGTTAAGTTATTTACAATAGCATGGTCCGTTCTCACTAGCACATTGGTGTGAACAATTTTGATCTGAAATATTTGAAAGTCATTCATACTGCTTTTGTCTCACTCCAGTTAGACGAATGCTTCCCCTCATTAGATTTCCAGATACCTTGTGCTGAAAGATGGCTGAGCACCGCACCCCATGCCACCCCTTGATACTGGAATCCACTGTCACTATTAAAGGCTATTGCAGAAAAAGAGAAACCTGTTTCTCCAAATTGGCAGGGACCAGCGAACACTGAAGACGAGGCCTCAGAGATTGAATTGCTGGAAGCCAAATTTCAAAATCTCCGGAATTCGGTAAGCAATGCTGAAGAATTTGAAGCACCAGAGTACCCAAATGACATCTGGCCCATGGAACCACAAATATAGAAGTTCCTACAAGAAAAAAAATATTCATCAACAAATTGACAATTGGATCAAACTAGAGAATTCCTGCAAGAGCATTAGACCAAGAAAAACACATACAATGTCACCATGTATACATAGAAATACTCTTGTAGATTGCGGCCCATCTGTAGAAGTGCTAAAAACATCTGCACTAGCTTCAATCTTCTTTCCATTGAAAGGCAGACCAGACTCAAATGCAGCTGATACCATTTTCCAATATAAATTAATCTCTGGGAAGGCTCCAGATTAGACTTTTTGGGATTGGTGAGAAACCCAAATGTTTCCAGGGTCTGTTGAACTTTCACATTGTCCAATGTCAATTTCCAATCTGAATTAGAAGCTAGAAGAAGATCATCCAAATAGGGATGGATCTGAATATTCATCTCCTGTAGGAACGCAATCAGTCAGGCCAAACTCCTGGCAAATACCCTTTGAGAAGCATTCAGGCCAAAAGGAAGAACTCTGAACTGTCGATGATTGTTGCCCACTGTAAATCTTAACATGCAAGTCGGCATCTTGGCAGTCTACAGATGCAAGATAGTCTCCTTGATGAAACAACAGATTGACTTGCTGAAGGGTATTCAATTTGAAATTAATCATCTTTAAAAACAAATTCAAATCCTTGAAGTCTATTATGAATGATAATCCCGTAAAGATGTAATTACCAAAAAATGATTCTCCAAAGGAGATCACCTTCAGAACCCAGTTTTCCCTGATTTTATTCTACCATGCTGGGAAAAAAGAGTTAGGCTCATCCTAACAGGCCCCTCCAAGAGATTAGCCTTGTCATAGTTCAGAACGCTGATTGTTTCAAGGCCCCTGAGGCATCTTCAAGGATCTCTGCAATGACTAAAGCTGAAAGCGACTCTTATTATATGAGGGTTCAAATCTCCTCCCTCTCCGATTACCATAAGGCATCCTGCTTCTCTATAAGGAATTGGATTTTTTTTTTAAAAGGAAAGGTATGCTTCCTACTCTTAAACGACTTCTTAATAACATCCTCAAACTTATTTCTAATGAGTTTATCACCTGGAATGGGCATTTTCAGAAGACACCATTTTTAATTGGATTCAGTCTTCCATTCCCTCATATACAAGTGTCTACTAGCTGCCTCCATCCCACTGGCCACCATAGCTGATGCTTTCACATTTTCAAAAGTAATATCAAGGAGGAATTTTGCCTGGTCTTCCATAGCAGCTGGACGATGATCATAATCTTCGCCCTCCTGAAGGGCAGCAGACAGAGTCTGCAAATCCCTAACAAAAAATTGCAAAGTATAAACAGAATGCACCCCCTCTCAATCCCAAGTTTAGACTCAAATAGCCTCTCTTCAATGAAGCATCAACTTCTTTATCAACAGGGTCCGCAATCTCAACATACTGTGACAAACATTGGCAGACTGGCCTGTCAAGTTGGCTTATAACTAGGGGTGGGCAGAATATTTCATTCTGCTTGCAGAATCGGCAGAATTTGGCGTCTCATGGACTTCCGGCCAAATTCTGCCAATCGCTGTATGGCTGATTTTTTCCCCTCAAGGGTTCAGAAATGCAAGCAAGATTTGGCATCCCCTAGGTCCATTTTCTAATGCAGGTGGTAGCGAGCTGTCACAAGCGGTCGTGGTGAGAGGGCTGCTTCTTGAGTAGAGTTGCTGTAGCTTGAGTAAATTGTTTTACTCGAGCGGCATCAAAATCAACTTGAATGGCCACGCGCTCTTGGGCACCGCATGGTGCCGTTCACGCTGATTTTTCAGTGCTGCTTATGCTATTGGCACTAAATTGCACTGCGAGCAGCGCTACCGACATGCATTTTTTCACCCATTGGTGAGACTCCGTGAAATCTCATAGAGTTTTTATGTAACTCTGCAGAATTCTGTGGAGTGAATCGCCATGAGTTTCACCCACACATACTTATAACGGATCTATTGAGAGCTTTTGAGGAAGAACCAGAAAGCTTCCCTTTATATAAGGATAAAGTCTTCTCATGAATCTGGGAACTGGCGCCTTTTACGATCATTCTATTTCCTTTTTAGGAGGCCATTAACTGCAGAATTTACATGAAATCTGGGAGTACCTGGCTTTTTAAACTGTCTAAAACAGTCACCACTTGTAGAAGGCTGCTCATCATCCAATGGGAGATTCTAATTAAGGGAGATAAGAAACTAATTCTTTTAAATCCGCCCTCTGAACATATTTGCCTCTTAGAGCACTATTGTGAAGTTCATCAGTGCAGCAACTGGGAGAAGATCATGAGGAAGAGAATGTAGAAGGAGAAAAAGCAGAAAACTGAGAAGAATCACTCCTGAAAGTAGACAACCTGCTGCTCTGTTCCTAATGTCTGCTGAACATGTTGGAAATGGATCTGATCATCATATTGAGTTGATTATCTGAAACATTTAAAACTCCTCCAGAAAGGCCCTTCCTTACTCTGGCCTTTGTAATGACAAAAGAACCTCTTTCTTAAGAGGAAGAGGGAGACAAGAGTTGACTCTTCTCCTTATACTTCCCCATTGTGAGTAACTAACACCAAGAAAACCAACACATAAGTGGTATATATAGTTCCCCAAGGGCATTGCCAAAAATCAAGCGGAAATCATGAAAACAAGACATACCAACAAGAAAAACAATGCAAGTACTTATTTATGTGTGAGAAAAAAAAACACCACACCTTCTTATAAATGAACAGGACAAAAAAGCAGGAAATGCCAATAGGCAAAAACAGAGATGACCCCACTGTTTGCTTCCCTTTACTCTCTACTCCTCCTTCTCTTATTGTTTTACCAGGTCCCTATCTCTATAAAAGAGAGAGGGAAAGGACAAAAAAATCCTCGACCCAGCCAAAATGAGAAACCTGCTATCAATAGGTAAGTAAATTAAATTACTTTTTACTTTCTCCCATTAAATTCAAACCTTCTCAGCCATCCAAGAATGAAAAGAACAGGTCGTCTTTGCACTGTCAAAATAACATAAGCACGGACCTAGTAACCCCATCCCTTCAGGTTATATGGCAGAAAGGAGATGTTGTTTCCAAAACAACAAAGAAAGAGGGCCAGGCACACTTTACCAAAAGTGAAAGGGAGAGAGGAACCCCATCACACTCTCCTAATAAACAGCACAAATGTATGGTAAAAGTAAAGCCCAGTCACTCTCTGATAATCCCCCAGGGAACAGCATCTGCCTGTTGGCAGCCCAGACTAATGAGGCAGTAAAGGAGACATGATGACGCACAAGCCCAAAAGAAAAGCAATTAGGGTAAAAGAAAGCGTGAAATCAACGCTTAACACAAAAGACAGCAAAGGGGTAGTCACACTCAACACTATCCACAATAACCCCAGAAAGAAACAAGGCCATGCACTGTCAACTAAATAAAACAAGCACTGGCAAAACCAATAGGTTTCGCATATGTGTCAGTTATTGTCACTGGGGCCGATTCACAGAACTAATCTGAGATAAAATCCTAAACTTACTACTTTTGGTATTCACAGAAGGCATTTAGTAGTAGTAAAGTTAGGACTCCTAACTTTACTACTACTAAATGCCTTTGTGAATACTCGAAAGTCGTAAAGTTAGGATTTTGTCTCAGTTTAGTAGTAGTAAAGTTAGGAATCCTAACTTTACTACTACTAAATGCCTTCTGTGAATACCAAAAGTAGTAAGTTTAGGATTTTATCGCAGATTAGTTCTGTGAATCGGCCCCTTCGTAAATGATTGTTAACAATGTTTTATAATAGACTATGCTGATAGACATCATGTTTTAAATATTTTAGCAATAGTCATTGTAATGTTTGTAATAAAAATAAGCAAATGTTATTATTTGTGCAGGATGTGAGGTGTGCTGAACTAATAGGTTGGACATTTGTATGTACTGTGAACCAAGACCCCCATTGTAGTACTTTACTTTTACATGGCATTGGATCACAGTATTGTAAGATATGCATAGTAAAGGTGCTGTGTTTGAATAATGTACCTTTGGTGGTATGTAATAATAGGAGTGATATTGATTGTTTGTGTTTTTTATTTGAAAGACTATATACAGAATACTAAATTGTACCACATAATATATAAATATATACATGAGGTCGATAGACATATTGTTGCTGATTACATCATAGCTTATTTGTAATGGTTTTTGATTCCTACAATCCATGGTAAAAATGTGCTTGCAAGCAATAGTAATGGTGTGTGACAGTGTATACAATTACAGTCTATCTTTTAATTAATAACAAAAGTGTAATACTTTTTGAATGCGTTCATATCAAATATTCAAATCATGACCCTAGTGCCTGCAAGGTAATAGCATTTATGACTGCTTGTTTAGTAGTAAAATATAGCAATAATCGGTGTTCAGTGCGTTTCCGAGACCCTTTGGCCCTTGTGCTACTGCACCGTTGACAAGTGTCCCTGCAAATGTGTTATGACACAATAGATTAGTAAATAAAGCAAACAGCTGTTAGTACTGTTGGAAGTATGTAAGATAAATGAGAAATATTTCTGTGTTGAATTGATTCGGGCAATGTAGTTTCATGCTCTTAATTTGTGATGGTTAAAATTTGTTTGCAATCAATAATATCTTGGTTGGGCATAAAACGAAAGTTTGCTGTGCTTAATATTGTGAGATTGTGCGCATCAAAAAAAGGCACTCGATGATAGGACAAACATTTTATTGCAAGTATTTTATCAAAGATAAAACTGTTGGTGCAATGACAAGCAAGGCAGTCCATATTAATCAATGGATGTGTTTCGAAAAAGGCACAGTATGGGATATAATATTGTTTTTGAAACTAAACCTAGATACAAAAGTTTCATTTTACAATTGCGCCTAGCAAGTTCAAAAAGGAACTGAGGCATGATTTGTAGTAGCCACAGCTGTGGTAAGGTTAAGACATCTGCCTTACACATCAAAGTAAAAAAAAAATAAGCACTTGCAATGCAATAGGTCTCGCATTTACACGAGTTTGAGCTATTGACATTGCAAATAACAATGCCTTTTATTTTTGTTTTCGTTTTTAAAACATAAATAAAAGGCATTGTCATTTACAATGCCAATAGCTTAAACTCGCGTAAATGCGAGACCTATTGCATTACAAATGCTTGTTAACTTTGTGCAGGAGGGCAGAGCGGGAGCAGCAAGCAAACACCTCATGAAACTCGGCTTGTTTTTGGACTCAAGGTTCCAAGAGGGCATGAGCCAGAGCCTGGCATCTGGCTCGAGCTTAAAGTGGGACTAAGAAGTTGGTGATATGATGGCACTGCAAGCGGCCTCTGTATCTTAGGAATTCACTCTTGTTTAAATATATATGCTCTTCATTTGCATCTCTTATTCTGCATTATAAGTAAAATGTGAGGCGTTATGATGCCCTCTGGGCATTATTAGAACTCATATAAAAGAATGGGGTAAGACAGTAGGAAGAATCGGTAAAGAGTGTAAAGTTAAGAGGCGAGGGCTGTCACGAGAAGGGTGGAGTGAAGGAGTTAGCCGAACGTGAGGACAGTGGCAGAGATAGCAAAGGGCCAACTAATGAAGGCTAAAAGTACAGGGAAACAAGAAGGAATGGTCCAGGGGTGTAATGTCGTCCATGTTGGACCACTCCAAGTTACCCCTGTAGATGAGGGGTGGTTGCCACCCCTGGCTCAGGACAGTTACGTAATGTGTTGGGCTGGCCCAGCGTACGCTCGGCCAGCACGTGTGTTGTGAAATAAATAGCCCAGGTCACGCTGGGCGGAGTCAGTGAGTTACTGGCTGCACTCGGACCCACACGTGTCTCGACTCTATGTGTCTTCAGCATTGGGCCCTAACCGAGGACACTACACTGGCGACGAGGTGGTCTCCCACCCCCACCGTGACTCAACTCACCGGCTGTGCCTGCCACCGGCACCGTCGACACGAGACTGCCCCAGCCGCGTCTCCCGCATCTCTTGCGCAACGCACGGTGCGTTCCACCGCACACCTGCCACCGCTATCGCGCAGCCCTGCGCAGCCGCATTGCCATCAAGGTCGACAGCATCTACGGCTGCCCTGCTGTCCACGCGTGTGCGCGTGCGGATTCCTTCGGTGCCTTCCGGCACCCAGCCATCTCCGCTACAACCCTCCGGCGGCCCTCAGAGTGGCGGTAAGTGTGACGCCGCCCACTCCCAGCCGCTCTCCACGCCTGCACCTCCGGCCACAGCCCAGCTAGGTTCTCTCTCTCTTTTTCCCCCCTCGCATCAAGGACATTTCAGGCCGCCTGCCTAGCCACACGTGGCGTCCAAGCCCGGCGCGCCCTCATCTGGCCCGAACACGCAGGGCGTGGGCCGCAGTTGCCTGGACTCACTCCGCAGCGCCCTCCGGTGGCTGTGCACACCCAACTGCTACGCCTCACCCCCACAGCCTCACTGCAACTGTCGAGGGTCTACGGCCTACGCCGCCCTACGGCGCCCGCGTGACACAGCGCCTGCTCACGGGCCCTGCCTGCTGGTGCCTTATTGCACGTGCTCAGCCACCCTGCTCACGCCCACTGCGTCGACCGCATGGCGTCTGTGCCACATCTGGAGCCATTTGCCATCACGGGCCCCCCGCCTTCCCAAGCAGCACGCTGGAAGGCATGGGTCGAGCGCCTAGAAACATACTTCGACGCGGCGGACATCCCTGCTCCGCGGAGGAGGCCCATGCTTCTTCACCTCGGAGGGGTAGACATCCACAAAATATCTAAGACCGTGCGAGAAGCAGGACCCCCAAGGAACTACGCCACGATGCGCGACGCCATCACAGCCTATTTTGAACCTTTTGCCAACCCCGACTACGAGCGCTTCCTGCTCCGCCAAGCACGCCAACAACCGGAGGAGTCGGTAGATATCTTCTACGCGAAGCTGAAAGAGCTGGCAAGCACCTGCACCCTCCCAGACGAGGACGACGAAATCCGGGCCCAGTTCATCCAAGGCTGCGCATCCTCCAAACTGCGAGAAAGAGTCCTGCAAGAACACAATATGTCCATGAGGGACATCCTGACACTTGGCCGCTCCAAAGAATTGTCCAGAGCCCGCGCAGCGCACATGGACCCCAAGCCGGCCACCACGGTCAAAGAAGAACCTGTATGCGCCATTCGCACTGACGTGCAGGAACCACGACAAAGAGCCACGAGGCCGAAGTTTACGACCCCCCTGCCGAACCCCTGCAGTCGACCATGTGGGTGGTGCGGAGGCCTGTTACCCCACGACGGAGCCTGTCCCGCGCATGGCAAGACCTGCAGCGCGTGTGGGAAAGTAAACCATTTCTCCAAAGTATGCCGGTCGACACAGAGGAGGAAGCAAAGCGGCCCACCACGGCGAGTTCGTGCGATTGAGCCGCCTCCCGAAGGTTCCCCCGACAGCGACATGGACGACGATGAAGCCGATGCTGCCACGGTCCACGTAGTCCGAATGCTGAATGCTCTGCCGACCACCCATCACACTACGCCCATGTGTAAAGTCAAAGTGCAAGAACATGCCATAGCAGCCCTCATCGACACAGGTGCCACCATTAATCTCATGGCTGCCAGCGTCTACCGGAGTTTGCCCAACCCTCCAACGCTACGCCCTACCAGAGTACAAGTCTATGCCTTCGGCACCCGTTCTCCACTCACGCTGTGTGGCGTATTCCAGGCCAGTCTCTCGCATGAGGCCGCACACCAACAGGCCAAAGTATATGTATCACAGGAAGGCTCAGGTTTCCTACTTGGATGCCGCACCGCGCAGGATCTCAACCTGATTCACTTTGCATTCAACGTGCACGCCAACGACCTAGACCGCCTGCTACAAGGGTTCGGAGCACTATTCGAAGGGATCGGTTGCCTGAAGGGTCCCGCAGTCCGACTACACATCGACAAGTCCGTCGCCCCGATCGCCCTCCGTCACAGGAGAATTGCCTTCCACCTCCGCCCCAAAGTAGAAGCTGAGCTACGCCTCCTGGAGAAAGCGGGCATCATCGAACGGGTGCGCGGCCCAACCCCATGGGTGTCACCCATTGTCGTCGCGAAGAAACCGAAACAACCGGAAGCCGTCCGCATCTGTGTGGACATGAGGGTCCCGAATCTCGCAATCAAGCGAGAACGCCACCTGACTCCAACGGTAGACGACATCATCGGGGAGCTCGCGGGCTCCAAGTGGTTCTCAAAGATGGACCTTCGCTCAGGATATCACCAGATCCCGCTCCACCCGGACTCTCGCCCCATCACTACGTTCTCCACCCATGCCGGGCTCTGGCGCTACACCCGCCTCAACTTTGGCATCTCCAGCGCTGCTGAAGTATTCCAAAACATCGTCAAAAACGTACTCCAAGGGCTGGAAGGTGTGCTCAACGTGAGCGATGACATCCTGGTGCACGCACCCACGCTGGAAGAGCACCTCCTGCGTCTCCAGGCCGTGCTATCCCGCATCCGAGACAGCGGACTCACCCTCCACCGCGAAAAGTGCGAGTTTTTGAGGAGAGACATCAGTTTCTTTGGATATCGTTTCTCCGACAAAGGCGTTGGCCCCGACCCGGACAAGGTAACGGACATACAGAAAGCTCCCGCCCCGACGTCAGTGTCTGGTGTCCGCAGCTTCCTAGGCATGGTCACGTACTGCGGGCGCTTCATCAAAAAACTTCTCGGACCTGACAGGGCCTCTCCGTGACCTCACCAAATCCTCCAGCCACTGGATGTGGGAAGCGGAGCAAGAGGAGGCGTTCCGCCAAACGAAAGCTGCGCTCTCGGCTGACACGACGTTGGTGTTCTTTGACCCCCGAAATGAGTCCCAGCTGGTAGTAGATGCCAGCCCCACGGGCCTTGGGGCGGTCCTAGCCCAGCAGCAGACCTGTGGAGAATGGGCCCCGGTGGCGTACGCCAGCAGGACACTTACGCCCACAGAACAGCGCTACTCTCAAATCGAGAAGGAAGCCATCGCGATCCTGTGGGGATGCCGCCATTTCCACATCTACCTGTACGGGCACCCGTTCACAGTGGTCACCGACCACAAACCCCTCGTCCCGCTGTTTCAGGGATCATCATCGCGTCCTCCCCACGGATAGAAAAATGGGTGTTACAGCTACAAGAGTTCCAGTTCACCGTGGAGTACAGACCAGGCACCCGCAACCCGGCGGACTTCCTATCCAGGCACGCCAGACCTGTCACCAAGCCGGAGGCGGAGGAAGCAGTAGCAACAGAAGACTACGTGCGAATGATAATCGAAAGGTCCCGACCGCTCTCGATCTCGCTAGAGGAAGTGATACACGCCACCAGAGAAGACGATTGCCTTCAAATCGCCATCCAAGCAATCACCTCGGGAGACTGGAAGAGTCTGCAGAACCCAACACCATTCCGCACGACAGCGGCCCAAACCACCTTAAAGGCTCTGCATCAAGTGCGCCACGAATTGTCAGTATCTGCAGATGGCTGTCTCCTGAGAGGCCCTCGCCTCGTCCTGCCTGAACGCCTGACCCACCAGGCAGCCCTCCTTGCACATGGTGCACACCAAGGGATTGTAAAGTCAAAGAACCGCCTCAGGAGCAAAGTCTGGTTCCCTGGTTTAGATCAACAAGTCGAATCGATCATTCAACGCTGCCCAGTTTGCCTCGCAACCAGCCTGCCCAGCAGTCCGGCGCCGGTGATCACCGAAGCAGGCCCCAACGCCCCTGGGAAAGAGCCAGCGCAGATTTCGGCAGCTTACCGGGAGGGAAGTACATGCTAGTAGTGGTGGATGACTTCTCGCGATACCCAGAAATCGAGATAGTCTCCTCTACATCAGCAGGAGAGGTCATTCCCAAACTGGAGAAGATTATGGCCACCCATGGCCTGATTGGAGAGCTCCGGACAGACAACAGTCCGCCGTTCACCAGCGCTGAGCTACTTGAGTACCTGACCTCCCTCCGGATCAAACACCGACGGATAACCCCGAGGTGGCCCCAAGCGAATGGGGAAGTAGAACGGCTGATGAGGACCCTAAACAAGACGATCCAGATAGCCCTTGCCGATGGCCACGTCCTGGAACAGGCACTATACCGTTTTCTCCGCGAATATCGCCTCACCCCACATTGCACCACCGGCATCTCCCCGAGCCGCCTATGTTTCGGTCGAGCAGTGACAGACACCATCCCGCACCATCCTGTGTGGGCAGACTCCCCGAACCCTCCAAACCACTCCCTGGCAAGGCGGACTAAGACCAACCAAGAGGCGTCCCAGAGGAGGCATGCGCAAGAAAGCCCGATCACTGTCGGCGACCGAGTACTAGTGCGTGACCGCCACCCCGGCGGAAAGTTCAGATTGCCATTTGAACTGGCTCCATGGACAGTGGTCGGAATCAAAGGTACAATGGTAACAGCATCACGGGGCACGAAAGTGTCACCCGCAACATAGCTTTCTTCAAGAAAGTCCCAGATGACGACGCGGAGGAGTTTCTCCCACTTGACGAGCAAAGGATGGCTGAACTGGACATTCCTCGTGATTCGCAGGGAAGGAACGACCGGCCCCCGCCGTCACCGCGGATAACGACAGAAGCACCCCGGCTCCTG
This sequence comes from Calotriton arnoldi, assembly GCA_963921515.1. Classification (NCBI taxonomy): domain Eukaryota; kingdom Metazoa; phylum Chordata; class Amphibia; order Caudata; family Salamandridae; genus Calotriton; species Calotriton arnoldi. The sequence continues at coordinate 866 of CAWUFW010022492.1, read as the reverse complement.
AGAAAGCCCAGGACAAAGAATTCAGGGGCGGTCAACCGACACGAGACAATGGCAGTCCTATGGAACCTTTGCTGACCCCCTGACAGAAACAGCCAGGGTCGATACTGTCTGCGGCCCTACCCCAAGCCGTCCCAGAAGTATCAGGACTTTGTTGCCTGCTGTCAACCTCCAGACCGAGAACATGGTGGCGTCGGCAGACCAAGTAAGACTGTTCCATAGATGCCCTGTTTATTATCTTGGTGCTCATAACTGTCGGGGTTTTCCCAGTTGTTTGGTTTATTTATGTTTTGGGTAAAGGAGGAATGTAATGTCGTCCATGTTGGACCACTCCAAGTTACCCCTGTAGATGAGGGGTGGTTGCCACCCCTGGCTCAGGACAGTTACGTAATGTGTTGGGCTGGCCCAGCGTACGCTCGGCCAGCACGTGTGTTGTGAAATAAATAGCCCAGGTCACGCTGGGCGGAGTCAGTGAGTTACTGGCTGCACTCGGACCCACACGTGTCTCGACTCTATGTGTCTTCAGCATTGGGCCCTAACCGAGGACACTACAAGGGGGTTGGGGGGGCGGGGCGGTGAAAGACGGCTTAGCAGAAAAGGGAAAAATAAATGGCAACACGGTGGGAGGAAAAGAATGAAACGAACCTGGGAAGAGCTACTTACCAAAACAGATGAACACTAGTTACTGGACTTCCCGGATCAGTTGACATGCTGGGAGAGCGTGCGTTTTATGTGAGATCACAGGATAACAATGATGCCCAGTGACATGGTGATCTGCCTGTAAAAACGGCCTAAATGTTCCCGCTCTTTAACATAACGAAGTGGATGGCGCACTCGCAAGGCTGGTACTTTCAACTTTCAGAGTGTTT